>CM062291.1:421383620-421517166 GCA_031216915.1 Pictodentalium vernedei
TTTCATATTCAGTCAAATGCAAATAATATTTTGTTTATATAAATTTGTTCTATCACAAATTATTTGGAGAGTGCCTCTGGGCACTCGTTAATAATTTGTAATAAAACAAATTTTGATGAACAAATTTAGACCACTAAAAGTAATGTAGCCCTCAACCAGTTAATTAGTGCTAGATTACTTTGGTAGTTAGAATTTCTTCATATGGATTGGTATGTTACAATTTATTGGAGAGTGCCTACAAGTCCCTTAAGAAACTTGTTTTTACTTTAAATTTGCTTCCAGAGTATAGCCTACGACTCCTCTGCGGAATGAAACCTCTGGTGTAACCAGAGATTTCAGTCTTTGTTTCTGAAGATATGACCCACGTTTTGTCGTTTGGAGGGATCACCATGGGCAAAAAGAAAAAGTTTACTTAATTGAATACCAAACAAAGGAAATATGCTGCCTTCTTCACAGGCACAGTAGAATTCTTATTCTCACACAGTAGCTTCTTTTAACTGGGAATATGCATACATTATAATTAACTGAGCTTTCATGTTTTATGCTATATATATATACATAAGAAAAAATTATTAAAGTTCAAAACAAATACAACGACATCACTGAAATATTCCTGCTAGTGCTTTCACCGCTCTCTGTGCGGATCTTCAGGCATTTTTACTTTTTGTAAACACCTCCAAACGATATATATATATATATATATACACTTCATCAAATATTTTATATAACTTCGTCAAATTGCCGTCATGCTCGGAAGTTTACTTCCTTCTAAGCGGCTTCATTTTTGACTAATACTTATTCCGTTACGTTAAGTGCCGTACCAATGTGTATCGCGTCATGGGAACGTAAAATTTAGCGTCACGCTGATCCTAATTGTTGAATGGGATTATAAAATTGATCGTGATACGCGTACGTCTTACAGATCGATTTATGATTTGGCAAGTGGCTGCCTAGCTCCTAATCACGAACCCTGTCTATAAAATCGCCGATGCATGTCTTCCTTGGGCGGCAACAAGTAAAGATATGTTCCGCATTACACGGTTGTTCACCTTCTTTAATTGTAAATTATGGACAAACAAGACCGTATCATATCTTCCTAAGGTGGTAACGAGTGGAGATATATTCCGCGTTATCTCGCGCATTTTTTTTGTTCTCAGCCTTAGAGTTAGAAACATTCATTCATTTATCTCAACCTTGCCCTGGTAACAGAGGCAGAAGGCGAGTTCGCATGCAGTATTCACACATTCAGCCATTCCTTGACCCGAAATGTTTACACGCGTTGTTCTCCATATTCAAGTGTATTGCTTATAAAACCACTGTATCATATCTCCGTTGGGTGGTAAAGATATGTTCCCCGTTTCATGTTGTTCCCCGTATCCGAGTCTATTACGCGCAAAATAACCGTATCATATCTTCCTTGGGTGGCAACAAGTAAAGATATGTTCCGCGTTATTACGTAAAAAGCAAATATGAATTAGACACTATTTCTAAAACCTCGCCCTGGTAACAGAGGCAGAGAGGCAAGTAAGTTCGTATACCGTATTCACACATCCAACCCACTCCGCGCGCCTCCATATCTCCGCCCCAGTACCCAAACCGCGTCAATCAGACATCAATACCGCTGATGGAAAATATAATTTTTTATACCCTCCTTGCGTAGTAATACCCCCCCCACCCCGCCCGATCCTTCCAGGGTGTGTAAATGTCTTGTCCCAACCCACTATTGCAGCATATTATGCCCTCCACCACTGATCTAAGTGCAGTCCCTCCTATAATGTCTACACTGACAATCGTAGGCTAGGGTTCCATACACCCCCCCCCCCCCCCCCCCCCACACACACACACACACACACACACACCACATACACATGATGTATGCACTGACATGTACCAAATGATCATAATCTCGCAACATATACACGCTATGTCCAACACCAATGGTGCGTGTTTAGGTGTAATTGCTCTGTACACTAATTTTTGTCCCCCCCCCCCCCCCCCCCCGTTCAGCAAGTTTATAAATGAGAATATTTGAATTATTCTTGTCTATTCATTTCAGACCACCTTAAATCGACCTGTATTCTTTATTCTAAAGAATACAGGTCGATTTAAGGTGGTCTGAAAATGAGATAGAATTCTTAGACACGGTAGTCAAAATTGAAGACGGATTTCTTCAAACCGGTTTATATACAAAACCACGGACACGCATCAATACCTACACGCAAAGTCAGATCACCCAATCAACACTAAAAGAGCGATACCATATGGAATAGCTTCAAGAGTAAAAGAATATGTTCCGATAATGCTGAATATGAATGCCACAAAAATAATATAAAACAGCACCTGCATGCCAGAGGTTACGACGAAAAGTTTGTAAGCGAACAACTAGAAAAGGTCGATCAAATCGAGCGCAAACAGTTACTTGAAAAACGATCCAACAATTCAAATGGCGAAAGAGTCCCGTTTTGGGGTCACATACTCGCGGCGCCTCCCCGACATCGGGAAAATAACGCGGGAACGGATGCCCATTTTACACCGCTCAAAACGCATGAAGTTGGCATTCGAAAAACCTCCCCTGATTTCGTACAAAAGACTGAAAAAATTTGGGAGATATAGTCCACAGCAAGCATAATAAAATGTTCAACAATCAAGGGACGGGATCTGATAGATGCGAGAGAAAATGTGCAATCTGTGGGTTTATGCTCCAAACAAAACAATTCGCAGACAAGAACGGGACGGCCTACCACATAGGCAAAAAAATCACCTGCATGTCCAGGAATGTGATATATGGGATTTTCTGCGACAAGTGCAATGAAGTCGTGTACGTGGGAGAGACGGGGACAAAATTGTATGAGAGAATGCAAAAACCACCTGAGTAGAATAAAACTTGAGGTTATGGATGAACCGATACCACATCATTTTCTGACCAAAAACCATAGTATAAACGATTTTAAGATTATTGGGATTGAACAAATTAATAAACAAAATACAGCTTACAGGAGGGGTCGTGAAGCATTTTGGATTAACAAACTTCAAACACTAGAGCCCAATGGGCTCAATAGACAAGAATAATTCCAAATATTCTCAGTTATAAACTTGCTGAACGAGGGGGGGGGGGGGGGGACAAAAATTAGTGTACAGAGCAATTACACCTAAACACGCACGCATTGGTGTTGGACATAGCGTGTATATGTTGCGAGATTATGATCATTTGGTACATGTCAGTGCGTACATCATGTGTATGTGGTGTGTGTGTGTGTGGGGGGGGGGGGGGGGGGTATGGAACCCTAGCCTACGATTGTCAGTGTAGACATTATAGGAGGGACTGCACTTAGATCAGTGGTGGAGGGCATATATATGCTGCAATAGTGGGTTGGGACAAGACATTTACACACCCTGGAAGGATCGGGCGGGGTGGGGGGGGGGGTATTACTACGCAAGGAGGGTATAAAAAATTATATTTTCCATCAGCGGTATTGATGTCTGATTGACGCGGTTTGGGTACTGGGGCGGAGATATGGAGGCGCGCGGAGTGGTTGGATGTGTGAATACGGTATACGAACTTACTTGCCTCTGCCTCTGTTACCAGGGCGAGGTTTTAGAAATAGTGTCTAATTCATATTTGCTTTTTACGTAATAACGCGGAACATATCTTTACTTGTTGCCACCCAAGGAAGATATGATACGGTTATTTTGCGCGTAATAGACTCGGATACGGGGAACAACATGAAACGGGGAACATATCTTTACCACCCAACGGAGATATGATACAGTGGTTTTATCAGCAATACACTTGAATATGGAGAACAACGCGTGTAAACAATTCGGGTCAAGGAATGGCTGAATGTGTGAATACTGCATGCGAACTCGCTTCTGCCTCTGTTACCAGGGCGAGGTTGAGATAAATGATTGAATGTTTCTAATTCTAAGGCTGAGAACAAAAAAATGCGCGAGATAACGCGGAATATATCTCCACTCGTTACCACCTTAGGAAGATATGATATGGTCTTGTTTGTCCATAATTTACAATTAAAGAAGGTGAACAACGTGTAATGCGGAACATATCTTTACTTGTTGCCGCCCAAGGAAGACATGCATCGGCGATTTTATAGACGGGTTCGTGATTAGGAGCTAGGCAGCCACTTGCCAAATAATAAATCGATCTGTAAGACGTACGCGTATCACGATCAATTTTATAATTCCCATTCAACAATTAGGATCAGCGTGACGCTAAATTTTACGTTCCCATGACGCGATACACATTGGTACGGCACTTAACGTAACGGAATAAGTATTAGTAAAAAATGAAAGCCGCTTAGAAGGAAGTAAACTTCCGAGCATGACGGCAATTTGACGAAGTTATATATATATATGTATATTCATATTCTGTACTATTGACAATGTGATTATGTATCTGAAATATCCCTGTGGGAACCCCGGGAAGTAAGCAGCACTTGTTTACTGTGGTAAACCAGTTCCACTTTACTAGTAAAATAGGACCCAGTCACCAATGCTTGGGGTGAAAGTCCTCTAAAATGGGCAACATGTTGATCAACGATTGACTAAACTTGACTTCATCTCCATGTTGTGTCACGATTAGCCATGGTGCATAAATATGTGACGTTAACCACCAACAAACAAACAATGTATCTGAAATAAAAATTTTAATTTTTTTTTTTTTTGTTTTTTTTTTTTTTGTAGAGGGTATTGTCTGAAAAAAAAAAAAAAAAAAAAATAATGAAACTTGCAAGTTAGATTCTTAGTGCCTTGTCAGTCATTTCTCGGCAAGTCTTAGCTAAGATTTGCCAAGAAAGAATTGTAAAGCCACAGGTTGGAATCTGCCTTCAACATTTTCAATAAACTAACTGAAAGGAGTTCAAGGCGGCGCGCGGTGGCTCAGGAGGTAGAGGTGCAGGCTGCAAGGCAAGAGGTCCTCTGTTCGAATCCCACCTGCGGCAACCGCATTGTGTCCTTGGGCAAGACACTTCACCCCCATTGCCCATGTGGGGGCTCAGTGCCACTGTGCACTAAGGCGTACTGCACGTCGATGGTGCACCTGTCTTCAACCAATGCTAACCCTGCTTGTGTGGAGTTAGTATGTTGGGGAGCTGACAGTTGCTCGGTGGTTCTCTCCGGGTACTCCAGCTTCTTCTACCTGTAAAACTGTCGTTGTCATGATTAGCTATTGTGCAGAATTATGTAACCTTAAACACCAATAAATAAATAATAAAGGAGTTCAAGGGGGCATGTTGCTGTGTTAGCCGAAAGTCTGAGTTTCTGTAGCCTAACCGGTTTCATTTGTAGGTGAACTCCATTGGAAGCAAGCGTTCTGGTTTATATGTGTGTCATCCCCATTGGCAGATACATTAATCAGATGTGTTTGGTGGGCACAGATGTGTTTGGTAGATGCTTTAGGGACCAAATACAATAGAACAATGATAAACTCTCTCAGTGAGCTCTGTCAAACAAGATTTATATAGGATATCTAGTGTTTTTAGGTGGATACCGAAAATTATTTCATGAGTGACCGAGACAAATGTTTATTTTTTACGAGTGCTTGCACAAGCAAAAATATCCATTTATTTCGGTCACAAGTGAGATAATTTTCGGTATCCACTCAAAAACACTAGATTTTCTTTTTATTATACTCTTTTGTATCAGAATCTGATAATTCCACTCGTTTCAACCTTGAATTGATGCATGAAAGAAAACAGCGCATTGAATCATTGATACGCGGAAGAGATTTGATTGATACTCGGAACATAGCGACTTGAAATCTGATTCAGCTGGCGGGTTTCTAGTCCAAACATGGCCTGAAAGTCTGTAATATAAGTTTTTGGTTTGGTACGTCCTTTCAAAGACTTTCAGGCCATGTTTGGACTAGCGGGTTTCATGCATCAATTCAAGGTGAATATGTGATGAATTATTGCTGGAAATGATTGGCATCCACTCAAAAACACTAGATTTACTTTTCATTATACCTTTTTACAACAAATTGATCATTTCCAGTGATAATTTGACTCATATACACCTTGAAGTGATGCTTTGAAAGCCACCATTTTGATTGATACCATGAAAGTGAAAATTTCTATATCTTCACAATTGAGGATACGATTTCTATCTTTCCACAATTTCTTCGATAATCTATCATTTAGCGTATAATAAAATTGGTTAAATTCATAGTTAAACAAGAGAAAAACAGAGTGGTTGAAGAAAATTTTGACGTGATACCAGAGTGCTAGGGATTAACTTTGCTCTTCAGATTTGAGTTACATACATCAATGTATAAATGTAAATAAAAACTTTCAAGTTTCCTGATTTTGTAGTAATATTGGAAGATACTTCAAGGTTGATAAAAACGTCCAGTGACAGTGTTCAATTTCAGTGAGTGATTGCATGAGAATCAAAACTTGTTTTCTAAGATCTTATTAGAATCATTGTCAAGGCAAGTCTTGTTGAATGTGATGAGAAAATTGTTTAAAATAGTCAGGGCTATAATATAAGTTACAGGACGTTCAGGTGGCGGATACGGTATCATATGAGGCGAGGTGAAAACAATATTGGACGAGGCGGTACGCCGAGTCCAATATTGTTTTTGCCGAGCCTCATATGACACCGTATCCGCCACCTGAACGTCCTCTAACGTATTTATTATGCCAGCGAAAACAAAATAACAATCAAATTTGAACGCCGGCACATTTTCAAAACTGGTGCAAAACGCTATGCAAGTTGTAACAAACATGCACAGTTGTCTCCCTGCTTGTGTATAATTTCCTTGACAACACAGACAACAGCGATAGACGCTTTTCTTCGTACTGTCACTTTGTCTTGAGTGTGCAGAAAATGTCTGAAACGTCCAATTTTATAGCATTCGAACAAAATAAATGTATCTCACATCTTTTCCTTTATTGCTGTGATTCATTTCTTACAATTTCATTATAGTGCATATAGTGCAGTCGCTATTTTTAAAAACTAGAGAAAATGAGACATATAGACACGGAGGGACGTTTGATTGATCCGTTATCGGTAGATCGAATACAATAGTATTTCTCACTTCAAATAATTAAATTTACATTTAGAAAATAAATTTCACAATAAATTTATTATAAAACGAGAGAAAATGAGACATATAGACATGGAGGGACATTTGATTGTCCTGCAATTTCTTCAATATGGATATAAAAGCACCGCGAGGTGAGGAATTTCCACGTCGAAACAAAATGGCGGTACTGACCTAATATGAGTTTCGTATTAGGTCACCTCGGGCTGCAGGTGACCCAATACGGCTCAGTACCGTCCCACTATTCGGGGGCTGTGATTGGCGAATTTCATTAGCTGGCATAATAATGTTTTGTACAGTACAGTCGCTGTGGACTGATCATAATCCACACCCGGTCAGTAATGTCCACGCATGCATTTACCAGGTAATAAAAATCATCATCATCATCAGCAAAATTTTAATTAATGAAACACCGGGTTGTACCCGGTGCTTCATTATATAAATTTTTGATGATTATTCCTATAATTAGTGTTTGCAGTCTAATATTGCATCCGTGGAAATACTGCCCGCCCCGTGGAAAGTGACCAGTCCACGGCAGCCATACTATATCTTCTTCATAAGTTACAGAAATTTTGATATTATGTCTGATGTAGATTATTTCTGTTCCTTTTTTTAATTCATATGATTTTCAAAATTACAGGGCCCAAACCAAAAGTGGATGTAAATTGCTTTGAAGATTTACTTGGGGATCATACATTTACCAAAAAAGATGAGCACAAAACTATTAAGGAGATGAGGAAGAAGGATTTGTATGAAGAAACTGATCCTGATAAAATAAAGGTGTGATATATATAATAAAAATGTGATGGTTTGTGATCCCAGTTTGCCAAAACAGGAAGGAAAATTCTAAAGTTTACTGAAACCAGCATCAATGGGGTTTGACAGCTACTCACTATAAAGACTAAAAGTCAAGCCTCTTCAAACCATAAGGATGTATGGTTTTCAGAATAAGGATCCAATGCAGTTCCTTATCACGCCTGATTTGTGATGTAATGGGTGTTCTTCTGATCGACCCTGTGGGTCTTGGTCATCCACCTTTTTGGCTTCCGTGAACCATGTGGTGCATTCTTGTGGCCGTTCCTCCCGTGCCTGCGGGAAAGGGGAACGCTGTCGTTTGGGACCTCCCGACATGACCCTGTCTGTTGAGAGTTCTACCCCCTCCGTGGGGGATGTGCTGTCTTTTCCTGCAGTGGATTATCCAGTGAAGAGATGCCTGGTTCCGTGACAACCATTGTCCCTCTCCAGTCGACATCTGAGGCTGTCACAAAGGTTGTAACTCATCCCTTGGAGCCAAGCTCCACCAGCCTTTCCACCAGTTTCACCAGCTTCTGACATATCTGCTGCTACTGCTACTCCGTCTGTAACGTTTACAGTCATCGTTTCAGCTGGCCTCGACATATCTCTGCAGGTGTCTGCAGAGATGTCTGGTAATTTGAACATGGGATATCGGCCTCAGCCTTCCCTGGCTTCAACTCGGTGAAGTCGGAAGGGGCTGCCGGTCGAACCCTCTGCTGTGGTCTCTCAGCTGTCGAGTCCAGCAGGTTTTTCATTGGATTCAGATGTACATGTTGGG
Organism: Pictodentalium vernedei; assembly: GCA_031216915.1. NCBI lineage: Eukaryota > Metazoa > Mollusca > Scaphopoda > Dentaliida > Dentaliidae > Pictodentalium > Pictodentalium vernedei. Next base: position 421,392,251 of record CM062291.1, read on the forward strand.
ATCAGCATGGACTCTTGCATTCCCGCCCTGTGCACTCGGGTCCTTCGTCCAGTTTTGCGGGACCGGTGCATTTTGTGCAGCCTGGACCTTCTGTCCCTCAGAGGTCTGCGGCAACTCTCCTGTGTTCCCACACTTCAGATCCATGGGGTATTTCATACCCCTATAAGCATCTGCATTCAGATGTTTCAGCTGCCACCCGTTGCCCCGCATCGGGTGTTCTAGAGGATTGTGACCCTTCCCTGATTAACCCTTTACCCAACGTAACGGCCAAAACCGGACAGCGCTATTCTCAAAAATCGCCAATTAATTTTCAAAATATTTTCATTTTTTGTCTCAAAAACATAGGTTATGACCCCTCGTTGGAACGAGCTCGTCGAGCTCGTTCCAACGAGGGGTCATAACCTATGTTTTTGAGACAAAAAAATGAAAAAAATTAGTTATTCAAGAATTTTTTTGAAAGTGTCGTCTGCTTTTCATGTTAGGTAAAGGGTTAAGAGGGTTAGGAGCGAAGCCACTTTGACAGACCGTTTCCATGTCGAACCGGCTGATACGGGCTGTGAGCTTAGAGATGCCCCTTCCTTGCTCACGTAGGTTCTTACGCAGATACGGCAAAGAATCTATTTTCATTTCTTAAATAATTTAGAATTAGGCCCCCACAAAGTAGATCTTCTGTTTCTCAAGCCATTTTTTGTATAATTGCATGTGGGCAGGCAGTTTTTTATTTTATTTTTTTATTTTTATTATTATTTCTTTGCCATCAAAAGTTCATATTCTTGGTTTGTTTCAAGTTTTAGGCCTCATAATCTACAGAATAGCATGGGTGGTGGTGTATTTTGTCCTTGGGTGCAAGGAGGCTTTGCAAGGTTAAAGTATTGCAAAGCCTTTTTGCATTCAAGGGACAAATTTATCAATTTTATTAACTTGAGTAAAATATCGGACATAAACCAAGGTCATTTCCAGCCATGTGCTTTGTTACTGTCCTTTCTGTCTGTGAGTCATCTTTCATTGTCTTTTACTAATGTTTGTTATGCTATGGTTTTATAGGCCTAGGGAACTCTTCTTCTGTCCATGGTTCCAGCACAGTCAGGTTATGTTGGGGTTGGTTATGTGATTCCCTTCTCCTATTGTCTATTCAGCCTGTTGTAAACAATTGTGAGGTAGGTTGATACGAAATTTAATTTTTATAGTAAATTTCCTTTTTTATTATACCTGATAATACCAACCACAATTGTTTACGTGGAGGCCCTTCCATCTTTTTATTCGGGTAAGAATCCTTCCTCCCCACTGATCACATGACTCCAATCTTGGCGGATTCAAAAGAATGAGTCATTGGTTACAAGTCTGCACACTTGTACCGGAAGCCATGGATCTGTTCTAGGAGAAGAGCGTCCCCCTACTGGGTGTGTGCCGGTGGCACTCTACCCAGTTTTGGCTTATTTTTTAGCTCAACTTTGACGAAGTCAAATTTGAGCTATTGTCATGGCCCGTCGTCCGTCTGTCTGTCTGTCCGTCTGTCTTTACGTCAACAATTGGCTATGGCTCAGGCTAGAGGTCGTATTTATGAACTTTACGAAACTTCTTGTGTACCTTTGTTATGACCCTGGGACGGGAACGAGTGTTTTTAGGTGTGGTCCGAAATTCAAGATGGCTGCCAGTGGCCATTTTGTACCGATGATGCAAAAATCAGTTTTTTGTACAGAACTTCTGTATGAAAGTTCTGATTTGAATAAAGTTTTGTATAAATGTTTAGTACCATGGGATACATCACATATAATACAGGTTTTTTTCTCGTGCGTAAATTATGCAAATTAGACTGACTTTGATTTATTTAGTGTTACTTTCAGAGCTGTAAGTGCCAAGCTGCTATGGCTCGGGCTAGAGGCCGTATTTATGAACCGATCTTTACGAAACTTCTTCGGTACCTTTGTTATGACCGTGGGACGAGAACGAGTGTTTTTGGGTGCGGTCCGAAATTCAAGATGGCTGCCAGCTGCCATTTTGTACCGACGATGCAGAAATCTGTTTTTTGTACAGAACTTCCATATGAAAGCTCTGATTTGAATAATTTTTTGTATGAATGTTTAGTACCATGGGATACATCACATATAATACGGGTTTTTTTCTCGTACGTAAATTGTGCAAATTAGACTAATTTTGATGTTTTTTGGGGTTACTTTCAGCACTGTAAGTGCAAATGCCAATACGGCTCGGGCTAGAGGCCGTATTTATGAACCGATCTTTACGAAACTTCTTGGGTACCTTTGGTATCACCGTGGGACGAGAACAAGTGTTTTGGGGTCCGGTCCGAAATTCAAGATGGCCGATGGCAGCCATTTTGTACAAAATTAGGTGCAATCAGATTTTTGCACAGAACTTCCATATGAAAGCCCTGATTTGAATAATTTTTTTGTGTGAATGTTTAGTACCATGGGATGCATCACATATAATACGGGTTTTTTTCTCGTGCAGAAATTATGCAAATTAGATGAACTTTGATTTTTTCAGTGCGACTTACACACAGTAAGTACACATGTCAATACGGCTCAGACTAGAGTCTGTATTTATGAACTGATCTTCACGAAATGTCTTGGGTACCTTTGTTATCACCTTGGGACGAGAACGAGTGTTTCTGGGTGCGGTCTAAAATTCAAGATGGCTGCTAGTGGCCATTTTGTACCGAAATTAGGTCTAATCAGTTTTTTGTACACAACTTCTATACAGCTCAGACTAGAGGCCATATTTATGAACCAATCTTTACGAAACTTCTTGGGTACCTTTGTTATCACCGTGGGATGAGAGCGAGTGTTTTTGGGTGTGGTCCGAAATTCAAGATGACCACCAGCAGCCATTTTGTACCAAAATTAGTGCAATCAGTCTTTTGCACAGAACTTCCATATGAAAGCCCTGATTTGAATAATTTTTTTGTGTGAATGTTTAGTACCATGGGATGCATCACATATAATACGGGTTTTTTTCTCGTGCAGAAATTATGCAAATTAGATGAACTTTGATTTATTCAGTGCTACTTACACAATGTAAGCACACATGTCAATACGGCTCAGGGTAGAGGCTGTATTTATGAACCGATCTTCACAAAACTTCTTGGGTACCTTTGTTATCTCCTTGGGATGAGAATGAGTGTTTCTGGGTACGGTCCAAAATTCAAGATGGCTGCCAGTGGCCATTTTGTACCGAAATTAGGTCCAATCAGTTTTTTGTCACAAGTTCTATACAGCTCGTATTTATGAACTGATCTTCACAAAACTTCTTGAGTACTTTTGTTTTCACCTTGGGACAGGAATGAGTGTGTTTTGGGGTGCCTTTGTTATCACTGTGCTATGAGAACAAATATTTTGGGGTTCAGTCAGACCCACTCTGGGACTCAAAGATTTTTTCTAGTTCAGCATCTGACTGTCACCCACCTTTACAATACTTTACCTATACATTTGTTACAGGCAACGGTCAGTATTTATGTACAGACCGTTACAATACTTTATATGTACCTTTGTTATCAGGTCATTACCTAGATGTTTGTCATTGCTGTGTCATACTATACATGTACATGTCTTTGTCTTGACAAGTTGATCAACAGTGTCATTGACACTTTCATTCTTGGTGCTTTTGCATCACTTTTCTTTCCCAAATCACTTGGGAAAGATCAAAATAGAGAGTACAAATTCCGAGTTAGGGACTTCCACTGTAATGCAAGCCTGTTGTAAACACTTGTGGTAGGTATAATAAGAAAGGAAATTTACTATAAAATTTAAATTTCTTATCATATGTTAATTCAAGTTTGTTCAAATAAATTTGTAACGCCCACAGGGGGCACCACACAGGGCACTTCTCTGATAGCACCCATAAATTGTTTTCCAAAATTCAAAAAAATTCAAGTGTGTTCAAATCAGGTCCCTGGGTTAATATTTGGGCTCTCCATTGGAGCCCAAAGTTGAACTTCGTGCAATATGAGGGAATTTCTTTAAAAATCTTATCCAGAACCATCAGATAGAATCTTTTGGTATTTGGTATACAACATCTCTAGGGGAGTCAGATTCAAGTTTGTTCAAATCAGATCCCTGGGTTAATATTTGGGCTCCCTGTGGTAGCAGGGAGGGGGAGGGGACAGGTTGAGTTGAAGGTTGTTCTAATCCATTCCTTTGTGTTTTTCCATAAAATTTGCCTTTTTTAACTGCAGTGACATAACAGCCTTGGAAGTCTGGCTGTGCTTGTCTGCAGCTGATAGAATTGGAAGCAGTCAAATATACCTATGATAATAATCATCTGACATGGACACTAGAGTTAAGAATAATTTCTTGACTTCATTCCTCTGTAGTGTAGATGAACCATGACCAGCTGAATTTGACCCAAAATACTTCTTTGAACCACTTTGTCAGGTGAGCGATTAAGGCCCCTATAAGTACAAAATCCCACATCGTATATGTACATGTGACTCCGTGCAAGCCTGAAAATAATTTTCATTGTGCTTCCAGACAAAATGTCAGATACCAAATGAATCATGTCTGTCATTTAAGAATGTTATCTGACATATTACAAAATGGAGTTTGAGTATTCGAAATAATGTGTTTTGGGTTTATATGTACCTTCATCTTAAAACTGCTCAGAATTCATCCAACCATACCTTGTTTGGCAGGGCTCAATGAGCCCTGTCAAACAAGGTATGATTGGTTTCATTTTGAATTGGAACTGAATAACCCTTCAGACATAATTTAGATACATAAATGGCTATATCAAATCGTATTCCTTCACATGCTGTTAATACTGATGAGCTGTACAGTCCGTTTCTTCACACTTCCCAACTTGCCAGGACCAAAAATCACAATAATCATTAATTTTAGGCTTGCTAGTTATGTACATGATTTCCAGCATGCATGATGTTCTGATCACTGAACTTCATTGATAATTTTGGTATCAGACATTTTGACTGATGACTTTAAACCTCAGTCAGACATTGGCCTTTTTTGTACTTGACATTGTCCTTGTCTGACCACTTATTTTCTGGTATGACTCTGTGGAGGGGTGCTCTCTTGTTTTTGACTTAGAAGATCATTGAACTTCATTGAATCTTTCATTTGCTCTTTGAAAGCCATTGAAAATATACCTTGAAGGTTATGGTAGATCATCAAAAACGACTACAGTGGAGCCCACTTAATTGGATATCTCTTAATTGTATATCCCTGTTAATTGAATATAATTTCCCGACACAAAACCATTTACCATACCTCCAGTACAAAATTGATCTGTTAATTGAATATAGGTTATAGAGTAAACTGTTAATTGAATAAAAAATATAGTAACATGTCGAGAAATTACCCTGACTCTTCCCAGTTTTCTTTGGTTATAGACCTATTTGGCCTCAGTACATCCAATACAGTCATTTAATCTATTATATCTTGTTTGACAGAGCTCAAGGAGTTCTGTCAAACAAGATATAATAGAATAAATGCTAAGTTTATCTCTAGAATACAGGAAAATGACACAATACCTGTTAATTGAATACTCCTTTTAATTGAATAATTTTCATAGGCAAATTGGCTATTCAATTAACAGGGTTCCACTGTATTCATACAAGTGCAGGAACCCTGTCTGCTTTCGGAACTTAGATATTCAAAAATAGATAGCAATATTCTTATTATAAAAAACTTATTTTACAGATAATAAACTGGATAGAAGGAAAGGAAAAAAATATACGAGCATTACTATGCAGTTTACATACAGTATTATGGGAGGAGGAGAAGAGGTGGAAACAGTGTGGGATGGCAGATTTAGTTACAGCCGATCAAGTGAAAAAGATGTTTAGGAAAGCAGTATTATCTGTTCATCCTGACAAGGTAAGTTACCTTCTAAATATTTGTTTTTATTCCCCCACTTTCGAAGAAAATGGGGGTGTACTGGATTACATGCGTCCATCCGTCTGAGCGTCCGTGTGTGAGTCCGTCCGAGTGTATTCATAACTTAAGTAAATTATTATTTTTTAGTTTATTTGTTGGTCATAGGTATGCCCAGACTAGTTATTTTTTTTTTTTATTACTTGTTCACTTAGAAATTGTGTCCGTCTGAGCCAAATTTTGTCGGTTCAGCCTGTATCTCGGGTATCAAATGTTCTGTTGCAATGAAATTTGCCATGAACACTGCTTATGGTATTGGCTTTAAAAAAAAGGATTCAACGATATTTCTCACATTCTCCTTTTTTTTTGAGTTATCCCCTTTTTTTGACTTAGAAATTGTAGGAAATAGACATTATTTGTCTGTTCAGCCTGTATCTCAGGTATGGGTTATCGGATTTGAGTGAAATATGGCATGCAGTTTGCCTATGACAAAGGCTTCTGCCTCATTGCATAAAATTTCCAAACACCAAACAATTTACCATACCTTTTGACTTAGAAATTGTTGAAAACTTTCGAAGAAAATGGAAGGAGGGGGGGGGGAGGGGTATACTGCATTGCGTCCATCCATCTGTGCATCCGTCTGTCAGTCCGTATGAGAATATTCATAAATAATATTTGTTGGTCATAGGTATGCCCACACTAGGCGGTACACCACGTGGGGGTATGCACCGGATGAAAGTCCAGCTCTTGTTTGTCTTGTAACAGGGTTCATACATAATATGGAAGATCACTAACCAATAGTAAGTTTATTGTGACATTATAAAATGGGTTCAATAAATTAAATCTGGACAGAGCCTTTGGCTTGATCGAGACTTAATTTACTGGACAGGTTTAGAAAATTTCACTTTTAACAGGTGTCAAGTTGATGTTGATTTCATTTATCACTTGACCCCCAAAAATGCTTTAATCGATCAAAAAACATTCATTGCTTTCTGGGTGCTCTCAAATTACCTTATCCATTGTTGGTAGAGCACCCACTCAAAAAAAAACTGAATGATGCACATTTTTTGAAGCAATCAACAATAACAAATTTTTTGTAAAAACAGTTTTACATTCAAAAGCCATTTATTGTCGATGCATAACATGTGAACTATAAACAGCTGCTCAGAGGTCTGGGTTCAAGTTTCCACAAGAATAAAATACACAACCTGAGCTTGGGCCTAAAAAAGTTAAAAATCTGTTTCTCTGGCCCTCCTGCATGGTCCTTTTGGCTGCTGCATGCTCTCTTTTTATAACAAATGCAAACTTAATAAAAATAATAATTAAATGCTTTATGTATGATATTTTACTCAAGTTAATAAAATTGATCAATTTGGCCTTTGAGTGCAACAAGGCTTTGCAATGCTTTAGGTTGGGGAGAGGCATATCAATTTTATTTGGATAAAATTGTCCCTTGTTGGGAGTGAGTGTTGCAAAAATTCTCTTCGCTAACATAAACTCATCTCAGGAACAATTGGTTACAATTTCTTGATATTTGGTATTCAGCTTCCTTTTGAGGTGTAAAGTAAAGTTTGTTCGAAGGAAGTTCATTGAGAACTATTTGAACTTGTTAAACGAGAGGCAAGAGATTTGAGCACAGCCAAATTTTTTTCAATTTTCAGAACCCGCTAAGCTGGCTTCAGTTGAATTTGGAATCCAATAATAAGTGGGTGATATGGATTTGATATTTTTATTCCACAACCAATGGCCCAGACTAGCTGGTGCTAACTCGATAAAATCCAGGGCCAATCACAAATTTTGAACCCCCCAGTCCCCAAAATTTGCATACAAAACTGAAAAACTTAAGTCCTATTTGGTCCTCCATACTTTACGTAACTGCGTATGCGCAGCAGCCAGAAAGGTACTGAAATTGGCGCCAATCCTCATTCTTTGTTTGACCCAAAGTCAGTAAACGATGATCTGACATCTGTGCTTTAAATCTCCTTTTTTGAGGATGCCAAACACAAATCAATGGTAGAATTGGTGGATTCAAGGCTGTAAATGGATGATGGAAGTGAACAACGGTGGTTTGAAATGTTCAGGGCTGTAACTTTATAATAATTATAAAAATTATTTCATGTTTCCCATTTTCGGGACATGCGCCCGACGTCATCATTCTTGCTAATGATTTACCTACTGTTTGTTAAGTGTTCCTTCCCTATCATTCCTTATCCAAAGGGAAGTCCTCGCGAGGGTACAATAAACCCTCTTATGGTTACACCGGAGGTCGTCAGTATAGCGACTCGGGAAAGGGGCGCAGGTCTGATCAAGACTATAAGTCAGACGCCCCTAGGCCGATGGGACAAGGTTCTTCACAGGGAGGACGTAGTTTCTCCTCTCGCAAGTCATACAGGTGATGGACAAGACCTCTGTTGCTTTCCATTTGGCGGAAGGTTATCAAACTTTGCGAAAAACTGGATGGAAGTTGTGGAAGATCAGTGGGTGAGAAATGTAGTCTCGGCAGATGTCTTGGCTGGTCTATCATTCTGAGCAAAGCCCCCACTTACAAGATGTCTGCGTTGGACAAATCTTCCGGCGAATCCTTCAAAAAGAGAGTCTCTCCTTGCGGAGGTACAGGCTCTCTTATTAAAGAAAGCAATAGAGGTCGTCGAGAATAAAAATTCTCCAGGTTTTTACAGTCACCTGTTCTTCGTACCGAAGCCAGACGGCTCGTTCCGACCAGTAAGAGACTTGAGCTAGATAAATAAATTGATCATAGCTCCAAAGTTCTACATGGAAACCATCTGGTCAGTAAGAGTGAGCATTCGAGTGGACGACTATGCAGCAAGCATAGATCTAAAAGACGCCTACTCCAGATATTCTTTACTCAGAACTGGAGTGTGAAGACGCATTCGCTCGTAAACAAGATTGTTTTAACAGACCTAGTAAAACAAAAGGTTCAGATTTGGTTGGATCTCCAGTGGTTAACACAGGGAGTTCCACTTCAACTACCGGATCCGGCCTTACGATTATGATGGATGCCAGTCTAATGGGCAGGGGTGCATCCATGAGTCCCGCAGACTTGAAGTGTCAGGGTCTTTGTGACCCTTAGTTCCTGCAGAAGCACATAAACATCAAGGATATGATGTCTATATGGCTAGCACTACAACATTGGAATATTCAAATAGCGAACGTCCATATTCAGTTATTGTCAGACAACTCCATGGTATTCCATTATGCAAATTAACAGAGAAGATTCTCCTATTCCCTATTCGCTCTGAGTCATCACGTTCATCTCTCAGTCCGACATATACCGGGTCGTCTGAACCTGAAAGGTCACCTGTTACCATTGGAGTGGACTCTTAACAAGCGAGTATTCGCTCAGATCTGCTGCCAGTGGGATCGTCCCATGATTGATCTTCTTGCGACACACCTGAAAAATCAGTTACCGACGTTTGTGTCGCCATGTCCAGATCATTAAGCATATGCAGTAGATGCTCTATCGATCTCATGGGATGGGATGATAGGCTATGCATATCCTCTGATTCCATTGATTCAGCAGAGTCTGTTAAAAATCAAACAGTCTCACTGCAAAATCCTGCTAGTAGCACCTCTGTCGACACAGAAACCCTGGATCAATCTTCTCAGGTGTCTGTTATGGGGCGTTCCCTGGAAGCTTCCTCCACAAAAGGACCTACTATATCAGGGGAAGTCCCGTGCACTGCATCACAACCTTCACGTATTTCCATTGTGAGGTCCATCTTGCACGGAAAACATTTTACAGGACGAGCAGTGGACACAATTTCTAACTGTGGGAGGACCTCCTCTTCATTGAATTGGTGTACGGACCAGTCATTCCACAGATTGCAATTTTCTTGGTCCTCTTGTTTGACGTATTAAACTTGCAGCCTGTCACTATTAAGGGCTATAGGTCTATGTTATCAGACACTTATGCTCATCATGATAACTTAGCTATTGGATCAGATGCTTCTTTATCCAAGCTAGTCAAAAATTTCTCTATTAATAGACCTAGAACCCTCAGATTAATTCCTAAATGGAATTTGGCTTGGATTCTGTTGAAGCTTCAGGAAGCTCTGTTTGAGCCATTAGATGATGTAGAAATCTAATTTTTGACATAATAATACTGTTACCCTCACTACAGAAGTGGGATTCTTGGCTAAGAATCAGATTCCGGATAAACGGCAGGTGCCTTTTATCATTAAGGCTTTACTGTCCTCGGACAACCATAGACCTTTGCTATGTCCAGTTAGGGGTATGCGCATTTCTAAATGTCGATCGGATTATATTAGAAAGGGAAGAAAAAGATTCTTTCTTTCATTGATTCCTAACAGAAAAGGTATATCTGTTCATTCTATCGCTAGATGGATTTAGTTGGCAATACATATTGCCAATGAAAGTCTAACTTTCGGATCATCGTTCTGTCAACAAGATTTCAGCACACGAGGTTAGAGCACTGTCCACTTCTTGGGCTTATACTAACAGTATAGCCATTACTGATCTTATGAAGGCTGCATACTGGACACAGCCCTCTTCATTTACAAAGTTTTACCTTAGAAATTTAGAGTCCATCTCCGGTGACCTTAGATGTCACTGTGAAGCATTTGTATATGTTACGTGTCATACAAGCATTAATATACAATCCTTGGACACTTTTAAATGAGTATAAAGCGTCTCATTCTCTGGACTAGCTTTATAATTGGTTTCCTTCACCGAATTAGCAAAACGGGTTATGCTAGCATTAAATGGAGAAATTATGCAATTCTCAATTATATTGTTGGTGTTATGTCATTCTCTTTTTTTTATAAGAGAAGGACATATATAATTTCTCTGTCTTCTCCTATTCTCCTGTAGGAGCTAATCTTTATTGAAGTAATTGAGAGATTGGATTTTTCTTTAAGTCTCAGGCCCTCCAGTCTTTTTACGATTCAGCTAATCTGGGCCATTGGTTGTGGTATAAAAATATGAAAAATTTAAAATAATTTGAATATTTTTTATACTTACCAATGGCCCAGACGGGGATGGCCCTCCCATGAGTGGGCACTCATACCTCCCGCTGATTATAACATTTAGCAGGCAATATAGAAAGAATGATGCTTGGCGCCAATTTCGGTACCTTCCTGGTTACTGTGCATGTGCAGTGAACTAAAGTATGAAGGACCATATAGGACTTATTTTTTCAGTTTTGTATGCATATTTTGGGGTTTGTCGGGTTCAAAATTTGTGTTTGGCCCTGGATTTTATCGAGTTAGCACCAGCTAGTCTGGGCCATTGGTACCGTATTTACTCGATGAATTGGAACACTCTTTGTTTTGGAACACCTGAATATTTCAGAAAAATAATTTTTAAAACTACTCAAATTATTGGAACAGTTTAAAAATTATTTTTCGGAATTCCTCCAAAGTATTGATACAGGCTGAATAGGAAGGCTACATGAGTCACAGTTGTACTTTGTTGATACTTTCGATGTACTGCATTTATTAAACTTTAAAGGATATATGAATAAACAGAATATGTCAACTGTGTTTACTCTCGCAAGGTACCGGTAGGTAGATCTACTTTGTTGATACTTTTGATGTGCCGTATTTATTAAACGATATATGTCAATTGTGTTTGTTATTACTCACGTCGGTGAAAGAGGGAAATATCCAATGCATGCGTTCAAGGTAAGATCGAGGTAAGTTGAATTCAAACGGTAAATCCCGATGCAAACTTCCAAGAAACCCCTATATTTCCATGTCACAAAAGCGAACTACACGTGCGAAGAAATAGGTCACAAGGTCAGGAAATGCGATTGTGAATATCCGCGAAGTAAGTGGGACCCTTCGACAGTACAACTCGGCCCCTCGACGTCCGTTGTTTGGGTGATGGAACAGAATACCTGGTTTTATTGCGAAAAGACATGGATATGGTTTAAAAATGTTATGCCACAATATACTGGCAAGCTCAAGACAAAAAGGCACCAATAACGTCTTCATGTCTTGAATTTTCCAGTCATCTGAGGCAGCGAAGTTCCGCTCCAAAATAGATTATCTCAATGGGTAGGCTAAATAACTTGGTTCCCAGTGTGAAAACAAAAGAAAACAGAACATACCTTAAAAATATTTTTTTTATTCAGTGTAAAATAAACAATGTGTAAGATAAACAATAATAGAATAATATGATAACAAAATATTTAAACATGTGACATGGAGCTACTTTCTATTCTTTCTTTGCGTGAGATCTGGTGGGGGAGAGGTGGGTTGAAAATCGTTCCTGCATGTATATAAACACCGGAGATCTGATGATTTCTTAGCGGGGGAGGAGGGGGGGGGGCTGTTTACGAATATTATTTTATTATCAAGAGTTGAAAATTACCGGCAGTGATTTGATGATTTCTTAGCGGGGGAGGAGGGGGGGGGGGGGGGGGGGGGGCTGTTTACGAATATTATTTTATTATCAAGAGTTGAAAATTACCGGCAGTGATTTTCAATTCTTGATAACAAAATAATATTTGTGAACAGGCGATAGAAATTTTAAGAGCGCAGGCTTGCACCAAGGACAAGACATTGTGGGACTCCAGAAATCACGGTGTCAATAATATTGCACCTCCGAAGTTACCAGCGAGAATTTATTCATTGTGAATTCCCCTCGTTCCTGCATGTATATAAACACCGGAGATCTGATGATTTCTTAGCGGGGGAGGAGGGGGGGGGGCTGTTTACGAATATTATTTTATTATCAAGAGTTGAAAATTACCGGCAGTGATTTGATGATTTCTTAGCGGGGGAGGAGGGGGGGGGGCTGTTTACGAATATTATTTTATTATCAAGAGTTGAAAATTACCGGCAGTGACTTTCAATTCTTGATAACAAAATAATATTTGTGAACAGGCGATAGAAATTTTAAGAGCGCAGGCTTCCACCAAGGGCAAGACATTGTGGGACTCCAGAAATTTACATTGAAATTGTATCAACTATTCTATTCATCATCAGGTAACTCGTCATCTGAATTAAAAACATCCTTCACCACATCATCCACTGACATCAACTCACTAGCGTCATAAAATGTTTCACAGGCATCGTCTAATTCCTCAAGTGTTTGAAATGGACTATCAATAGGTAACCAGGGGTCCTGCCTAACTAAACTGTCCTCGGCACCATTAAGGTGGTTGCTGATCCCACAGACTTTAAAAGATCGTTTAATAAGTTCAGTTTTTTCATTCAAGTTGGTGATGGCAAAGTTCATCCAATTAACAACAGTTTGTTTTGTAGCTGCTTTGATTTTTTCTTCCTTATTTTCAATCACTTTCTTTGTTTGTTCCCCCATAAATTCTGTCCATTTTCTCCTGATGTCACCCTTTACTGGCTTATTAATACTGACGTCCAGTGGTTGAAGCTTGGACGTGCAACCCCCGGGAATGATTGCTGGCAAAACATTGTTCTTACGTAGAGCCTTTTTGACGTCATCCGTTAAATGTCCACGAAAACTGTCCATAACAAGAAGACACCTCTCTTTTTTAGTGTATTTAACAAGCACTTCCTTAATCCACTGCTGCATCAATAATTCGTCCATCCACCCTTTTTGTTGCACACAAACTAACCAGTCCTTTGGAATATCCAATTTTAGGTGACGTTTTCCTTTGAAAATTACCATAGGGGGTAACACAACACCACTGCTACTAACTGCTAATACAAGTGTGAGGTGTCTTTTCTCTGACCCAGTTGTTCGTAAACGCACTGATTTTTCACCAATTTTGTTAACCGTTTTATTTGGTAGCAAGTCAAAGTAAACAGGGGTCTCATCCATATTCACAATGAATTCATCTTCGAAATCATCCTCAGCACGTTTGTCTTTAATAAATTGTAAGAAGTTTTTTGTCTTTTCTTCCAAATCTTTAGGAAGTTTCTGAGCTAAAGATGTTTTTGCTCTCAAGGTTAAACTGTGTCGCTTCATAAACCTGACTGCCCAACCGTAACTGGCTTGAAAGTCCTTTGGAATATTTACATCCTCCTTTTTGACCAGTTCTCTCGCGTATGAACACATTGCCTCGATAGAAACTGGTAATTGTAAGTCCCTTTGTACCAACACCCATTCCGCGATTTTGTCATCAATATTCACACCATAAGTTATGGGGCGTCCACTTTTAGGTAAATGTCCTTGTTTCTTTCTTTCTTCAGAAAAATCAGTTTTCCCCCATCTGCATAAAGTTGGCGGTGGTATTTTTAATTTCTTTGCCGCTGGTCGAATACCAATTTCTCTTGGTTACTGCCTTTTGCGGGCTTAATTTAACTTTTGGGCCTCGCTTCCTCTGCTGACTTAAATCTTACTATGAATTTATCCATGGTTGCAAGTTGACTGTCGACTGAGAATGAATGAAAGGTTTGTCGACTGAAGCGTCGTGTCAGGCTTTTAAACAGTTTGGGATGGGCAGAAAAAAATAACAAAACAAACAGTAAAACAAACAATTCACTTGGATCCTTTATTAAATGTGAGCTCTTTTTGTCTTGACTTGTTTTTACTTTCAAAACAATATCACTGTTCTAGCGTTTCTTACATGTTCCTGTCATTAACACTTGTTGATTTCATGTCGGCGGCACATTTGAATTGAGAGTCTGACAGATGTTTCCATTCATCAGTCGGAACTGTAATCACCTTGTATAATGAACTTTTTATTAAGCTACAAGTAATTAGCTCGTTGTTTGCCAATAATACAATGGATAAAACCTACCGGCTTTACAGTGTAATTTTAGTCTGTGAGATACATTTTGACAAGTTTGCTGAACGAAATGGTTAACTCAGATTGGCTCATTTTTCACCAGTGTTGTTTTAACTTACGTCAATCAAACTGTTGAGGGGGCACTCTCGTATTATCTCTCGAGATTATTCAGTGCCAAGAAAATCTGTGTTGTGAATAACTTGTTTTGAGCAATGAATGAGAAGATTAACGTTTTATTGTATCTTCCACACAGAATTAATCTTTTTCTCACTAATGAACACTGGGAGCGAGATTGTGATTACCGGTAGGCCTATTAAAGATTGTTTTCACTTTAAAAGAAGTTGGACCTGGATTTATTTCTCCCGTGTGCACCGTGGTATGATACACTTTCGTTTTCGACGTATTTTCCCATTTCCTAAATATTGAAACACTTTGATTTTGACGAATTTTTCTATTTTCAAAATATTGGAACACTTCAAAAATTAATTATTTTAGACTGTTCCAATTCATCGAGTAAATACGGTAAGTATAAAAAATATACAAATTATTTTAAATTTATCATTTTTGTTATAAAAAAGCCTCTTCCTTAGAGCCATGATGCTGGCTTCTAGCACTCAACCAGTTAACCCTTTACCAATGAAAGGCCAAACCAGCCAGCTCTATTCACTAAAATTACCATTCAATTTCAGTGACGCATGGGAAAGGCGCACCATCGCTCACGCAAAAATTGTTCAAGGTGCGCAAATAATCGCTCGCCTCTGTTCTTGGGTGTCTTTTATCCATTTGAGTTGCGTCAACAGAAACATTCAATTAATTTTTGATGTTGGGAAATTTTTAATCACTCACAATTTGATGTTTAAAGTACAATTCCAAACAATTTCCTTTTCGTCGTTATGAACATGACACACAGTAGTTCTCTTATACATCCACACACAACACGCTAACAGTAAGAGGATTGTACATTGACAACTCGCCCAGACCTTACTCCTGCCAGAAATGAACACGCATGTTCAAATATAAAAAAAATGGTGGTCATTCTGAGATCTGAGAAACGTTTTAATACTTCCGTATTTTTTTTCTATCAAAGACATGCGGAATGTTGCCCTGTTCCTTATTTTCATTTACACACGCGACACCTGTCGATCCAATTCACTAACACGAATTAATGTGCCTGATTTGGAATTTACGTATCCATTTTTCACGATTTTAATAATCTGCCATTTAAAATCCAGAACTAATTTTAGTGGGCTACATATATTTTCACCGTCAAAATTTCCATCCGTGTTCAGCTGTATTCATACATTTGTTTCGAAGGACGCTTGTCAATGGAAATTGCGAAAGTATATTTTTGTACATGTCATAATATATAGTTCACTTCAGATTATCTAAAAGTTCATTTTAGGAATTCTGGTAATACATTTAATAAACAAACACTAGATTTCAAGCTTGCAATTTTATTCTGAACCACAGGCAAACAATAACATTAACTTAACTTGATTTAGAAAAAAATACACTTTGAATAGTGTTGGGACGTTTCGGCCTCAGGACGTTCCGGCCTCAAGACGTTTCGGCCCTGGATGTTTCGGCCTCCTATATTAACAGTCAACAGTGAAGGCGATTATCTCATCCGCCAGTATAGATAATAGAGGATATTAAGAAGTGTTAATTGATCAGTATTTTTCAATTTAACAGCCTAAACAGTATTAAAAAAATGAAGATAAACATTGAATCAAAATCACTCTCCTCACATTTTTCACTCTCGCAAACTTGATTTGAGGTGAGCGATTTTCCACTCGCCTCCATTTTGCTCCCATTCGTCACTGCAATTTTCATTACTTTTTGTCTCAAAAACATAGCTTATGACCCCTCATTGGAACAAGCTCATTGAGGGGTCATAAGCTATGTTTTTGATGCAGATACTGAAAAAAATTAGCTATTCAAGAATTTTGTTTGCAAGTGTTGTCTGCTTTTTGTGTTAGGAAAAACGTTAAAATCTCAAAATGCTTCCAAATTTGACATGTAATATCTTTGTAAGTTCAAATCAAACCCCTACTGTTATATTTAGGAGCAGGGTTGGCTGATTTAAATCGGTTGTAATTAGATAGTATTAATGACAGTTGAAACTAATTTGTTGAGTGGGAATATACATCCCACTGTGTCTCGACAACTGGAATGTGCTGTAGGTTAGTTAAATGTTCCTGAATAATAAGTTTATATAATTTTCAGCTTACAGGAATAGAATCCAACTAAAGTGAACATAGATTTTAAACCCAAAATATGATAATCGTTCAATGACCCGATCAAAAATACTAAAACCTGAAAACAAGGTTCAGTGATTTAAGAATGTTGCAAGTAGCAAAAATGATTTTCAAGAAGTCATCTTTCTTTAAGCAATGCTGTTACAATGAGAAAATGTAAGTTTCAATGATATCTCTCTATTTTCATCTATGCCAAATGTAATCTGAAATTCTTCCCCACATGCCACCTCAAAGACTGAAATGGCACAATGTGTAGCAGGGCTTAAAATTCGTCTGGCATCATGCGAATCTAACATAATTCTCGCGAAATATTTTCACGCGAATCCATTTAAACCATGATATGAAATCCCCCGTGGGAACCCGGGAAGTAAAGCCAATGATTGAGGTGGAAATCCTCTAAAACGTGCTACATGGGGTATAAATGATTGAAAACCCTTGACTTTATATCCATGTTGCGGTCATAATTAGCCATTGTGCATAATTATGTGACCTTAAACACCCTTAAATAAATAAATAAATAATGATATGAAATTCTGCAAAAACTAGCTGAATGTTGCTGGTGAGATCACGAAATAAGTTGTCAAAATTTCCACCCATGATTTACCACATGCTTCACATTTTCTTGAGTTTGGTATCAAATCAAGTCATGGCTGCTACAGCAGCCATGACTTGATTTGATACCAAACTCAAGAAATATCAATGGACAGTTTTTCAAAATTATATATTTTATGATAACCCAGGTCGGAACTTCATCATGAATCAACGACATCATACATAAAGTGAATCCAAGCAGTAAATTGACGCGAATCCACTTGGATTCGCGCCAGTGTAATTTGCCAGAATCATTACGAGAATCGATTCGCGGATTCGCGTGTAATTTTAAGCCCTGTGTAGCACAGATGAATGTGTTAGTTTTCTTGGTTATTTGTGTCCATTCTTTAGGTAGCTTTTGACACAACCTTCTGCCAGTACTCTGTTTCTTCCGGTGAATAATTTATGGTATGAAAATAACAATCAAATAAATTGATTTAAATAAAAAAAAATTGATTTAAATAAAAAAAATTTGATTTAAATAAAAAAAAATAATTTTTTTGATTTTTCAAAAACAATTTTAAAAATCACCAACTCTGGTTAGGAGTGTTTGAGATATTTTTGGTTTTTAAATAAATGTCCTGTAATTTTTTCATAAGATTTCTTGAAAATTTGAATACTTCTTGACTTTTATTTTCGCTCAGGTTTTGAATGCAACGTACAGATATCCTGTTAAGAAATATCCATACCCGTAGGAAATATATTAATGCAGCTCTCCCATCTCTATTTCAGTTAACAGACTCACCTTATGAAAAAATTGCAAGAATGATTTTCATGGAGTTGAATGATGCCTGGGCACAGTTTGAAGAGGAAGGAATGAAGTCGCTATATTAAATAGATTCTGTTATGCTCTGTCTTGGGGTTTGAATCACCTTGTGTTGTTAGCAAATGCTATGTACACAAATTAAGGAAATAGATTAGATTATTTCATATTCATTTGACATCATTTCACTGAAAAGTTATTCAACTCTTAACGTATGGAAATGACAAATCCACCCAGCACTATAGGCACAAATTACCCGAGATTTTTTTTTTTTTTTTTTTGGGGGGGGGGGGGGGGGGAGGGGGGAGGGAGAGGTGATTTATTGAAAACATACCCTACTGTGATACAAAAATGGACAGAGAATTTTGATTGGGTTGTGACTAGGATTGCTATTCAGTCAACAAAATTATCTTTCCCCTTTTCTCCCTTCACCTCTGTAGAATCCCCTCCCCCATTGGAAAATAGAGCTGAAACGGTTAAAAAGTTCATTATTCCTCAAAAAGCATTACTCATAATCATTCCTTGAAATGGCTCCAGCTGTGAATTAAAAGAAAATACTAACTTTACCATATCGTATGTTGATTTTGATGTATATTACTTGTATGGAGTGAGGATACTTAATATACTACTCACAATTTGCAGAGGATCACCCCACTCTTGAAATTATTTGTAAATAAATAGAGGATATCTAGGCTGTTTTAGTGAATATCAGGAATTATCTCATGAGTGTGGACCTGAACATTTTATTTTTTACGAGTGCTTGCGCGATAATTCACGATAGTCACTAAAATAGCGTAGATTTTCTTTTTATTATACGCTATGTGACATTTTACTGTGTAATATTCAGCCCAATTCGACTGCAAACAGTTTCAAGACAATAACAAAAAGCTGCTGGTCGTTCTTTCAAGGCGATGTCATGCGCCAAAGCGTAACATCATTTAGGAAGCTACTGAAAAAATTTGTGTGGACCTGAAAGTATCATTTTTCAGGTCCACACTCATGAGATAATTCCTGACACTGACTAAAATAGAGTAGATTTTCTTTTTTGTTACATGTTATGTGACATTTGATTGCACAATATTCAGCCCAATTTCAAATGCATATGTTTCAAAACGATAACAAAGATCAGCTGATCATTCCTTCAGGGCGACTTCAGGTGCCGAAGCATGATGTCATTTAGGAAGCAACTGAGGAATATTTCTTGATATCAAGTCGATAGATATCGAGAAATATCTTTTAGATAATTTGCGATAATTCACAGGCTAGCATATAATAAAAGGTAAATATGTACATTTTTGTGTTTGTTTATAGAGGTTTTATGACACTCTCAGTCATTTCAGTTGTATGGCTGGAGGAAGCTCGGGTACTTAGAAAGAACCACTGAGCAGCAGCGAGTAATTGTCAAACTCTCCAATTTACTTTCTTGGATCAAGCAGGGTTAGCATTGAAGGCAAGTGCTCTGTAGGTATATATATCAATTCGACTGAGCACGTGTAACACATCAATGCTACGATTGCCTTCAACCAGTGCTAACTCTGATGATGTGCTAGGAAAGTAAAATGGAGAGTCCAACAATTACTTGTCATTGCTCAGTAGTTCTCTCGGTACTTCCGTAAAATGCTCTGACACAATATAACCTGTCTATTCAGGGATGTAAGTTATCAGGATTTTTCCAAAAATTGGGATTTTCACCGAGTTTGACCAAATGTGATATGGGTACAGTGGGAAGAACAATCTTGAAAACTTAATGTACTAGAGTTTGGTAACTGGCTCAACACCAGCCTGTTAACTTCAAGAAAGCTTTCCTGTCAATTCCTCTCTTTGCCCAAGATCTTTGGCCAGAAATGATGCGATTAAAAATTTCACGATTTTTCATAGTGTGTCACGTACATCCCTGTTTATTGGAAGGGTCATTAAACCTGAATCAACAAATACGCAAATATAAATGTATACCTACTTATCTTATTTGTACAAATAAGGTTAGAGATGGACGGTATAACCGGAAACCGTTTTCTAAAAGTTTCATCAAAATTTCTTGAAAAACTCTGATTTTTTCTCTCTGCAATTTCTTTCCCATTCAGTCAGTGTAAGGACTAAATAACTAACCAGTTTTGGACATACTGTTTCGTAAATGGTATCTATTTGACAGTTCCAAACTTCTGTGGTCCCACCAACTGATCGACTCCAATGCGAATTATATGTACGAATGGACTTCGGCTGAATTCGCAGTATACCCATATGTACACAGTTTCATGATAGCGTCGAGAGATCATGCCGCTATTTGGAAATATTTTACAAAGAAAGACCCAAACCATTCTCAATGCAACACCTGCAAGAATTCATATTGTGCTGAACCCGGCAACGCCTCCAACTGAGAAGGCACCTAAGGCAAAGCACAAACTACAGTTCAGTGAACTCGACGAAACAGAATAAAAATGCCCCAAAAAGATATTATTCACATTAGGATCGCGCTGTACCCACGTTCCCAAATAGCATACTTCGAACTCTATCTGTATCTGTTTGTTTTTGATGTAGGTACCATTTATGGCTTTTGGTGCACCAGGATTTGATAAAAATAAATATGAAAAAACAATCAAGTGAATAAGGTGATTTGTTTGGTTGCTTCTGGAGATGTGTTTCATACCTGAACCTCAAACAAGTAGTTACTTAACTTTTGAAGCAACTAAATAAATAATGAAAAAAATGCCAGCGTCAACCTTGTCGTTCAATATCAGAGAAACTCTTTAATTTGATTTAAAATGTTTATTTCCACAATGGCTTAGGAATATAACAGATGTAGCTGTTCCATTTTGAACGTGAAAACCACAATTTCTGGAAGGGTTGTTGGACTTTGTTCTGTGCAGTGTGCATCCACAAGCATCAATTGATCATGAAAGTTTAACCCTTTACCCAACTGAGACGATATCAAAATTTATTATCTTAAATATAATTTTTTTAAATTTTTCGAAAAATTTCAACAAAACCATATCATGTGACCCCTCTTTGGAACGAGCTCGTCGAGCTCGTTCCAAAGAGGGGTCACATGATATGGTTTTGTAGAAATTCTTTGAAAAATAGTATTTTTTCAGGTGCTGAATTTGCATATTACGTGCGTGGATGTGGCCGATTTGTTGGGTAAATGGTTAAACAATCATCATCAACATTTCTTTAAATTTATATGTTGTTTACTCAAGCTGTTGAATTCCAAAGTATGTAAGAGGGCCTTAGTTCCAAACCTGGTAAATTTTGTCAGTTATTTCACTTTTGTAATTACTCGTGCTTTTATGAATTTAATGGGACTGGATAAAAACTGAAAATCGAAACATAACCCGTGTTTTTCACCCCAAAAAACTGAAACCGAAAACTGAACCGCAAAAATCATAACCGTCCATCTCTAATATAGGTAGGTAGAAGTGATCCTTCAGGGATTTTTCTAGGTGACGACAGGGGCCGAATATAGGCCCCATTCCCAATGAGATTTAGGCATGATTTTTCCCAATTTCTAACATAAAATTCCCATCTGGTACCCAGTGTCAACTTCATCATAATAATTGCGATTATTTACTGTCAAAGTAGGCCTTATTATGATGATAAAAGAACTGTAAAACCATAATTTCAAATAATAAACCCAACTTCTTCATTTTTAATGTGCCTGTAGAGAAGAAATGTGCATTTTTCTCCACTCTGCAGTGTCACCAGAATTCCCAATTTGGTCCAATAAGATGGCATTTTTCCCAATTGTATGGGCCCCTGGCCCCATTCCCAATGCCCCTAGAAAAATCCCTGTCCTTAGCAAAATGAGAGTAGCATATTTCAAAAACAACTATGACAGTTTTTGCCTGATAGATAAATCAGCTGTTTTTAGTTCACATTGAAAGATAAAACAGATAATAAGTATTTTGAAAAAAGGTATTAACCCTTTACCCAATGCACTGGACATCAAAATTTATTATTTTGAATATGTTTTCAAATTTTTAAAAAAAATTCAACAAAAATATATCATGTGACCCCCACATTGGAAGGCGCTCAATGAGCACATTCCAATGAGGGGGTCACATGATATGGTTTTGCTGAAAAAATTTTTCAACTGCTCAATTTGTATATTATGCAGGTGGATACAGTCGATTCGTTAGATAAAGGGTTAATGTACTGAAAAATATTTGTTTTGTTTTTTTCAGTTCAGAAACTTATTAGTGGAAAGCATTCTGTTTTCAGCAGATGTCCTGTATCTATTTGGATCGTTTTTTTATTTTTTTAATAGATTTAATAAGTTTATGCACCATTAATAACAGGTGAAGGGTAATGTTAAGATATATAAGTCAGTTGTAGATATTTTTTATTTTAACTCAAGTGATATTTTTCAGCAGTTGCATTTCCAATTTCTGATAGAGTATTATTTCAAAAACCAGGCTTTTAATTGATTCAGTTCTGAATTGATTTCTAAATTCATTTTTACCCTTAAAAGTCTGAATTCTGATATTGCTTGATTTCCCGACAAAAGAATATCTGACTTGTGCATGTGTTGTTTGAAATTTGGCCCTCATGATGAAAAACACACATGCTACTTTGTATGTTGTTTCAAATGTTATTGCAGAATAAATAGCTGAAGCACACTTTCATTGTTTTCCGTCATTTGAAGACTCTTTCCTTTAAATATTTAATGCAGTAACTGCATTCGATCATCAGAACATCCACTCGCCTAAACACTTGCTTATCTGGTGAGCGGACATACAAACCATAAGATTGCCTTTTGCCTGATTTCTACTCCATGGATAAATAGCCTACTTTTTGTATACCAACAGTTAAAACACCAGAACTACACAACTGGTGGAAATGGCTCTTTTTTTATATATTTTTCATAATTCTTGATTGATTATCTCTTTATCAATGCCAATCATTTTTACTGCCCCCGATGCTGATGTGGGAAATGAGTAGGGTTTAGGGGTCACCACTTCATCGAATCCCTCAAGATCAAAAAACGATTTCTCAAACCTCCAGTAAGAAAAGATATGCATGTTAGCCTATCATTTGTTTGCATTTTCATTTCATTGTCAATCGATCAGCTGCAGTGTTTATCATTTTTAGATCGATCCAGAAAGGTAACTTGTGCTTATTATATCATTTATGACAGTGTAAAAAAAAAACCATGGGATAATAGCAGTTTTGCTACAGCTACTTCCAACTTGTAGTGTGTGTTTTTATTGCAAAAATTTCATTTTTAGTCAAGTTGTGTTAACAAACGAGACCTATGGTTTGGCAATGGTCGGTGTGCATCCAGGTGGATGTGCGACCAGGCGTCTCATACTGTTAGTGCAGTAACTTGAACAAACTTTCTCCGATTTGACTAATATTTGCCACACAGGTCTTTGCAATAATATCTCAAGCGAGTTTGAAAACTGGCCTGGCCCGACCCGATTTTTCGTAACAGAGTTATGGGCCTTGATTAGTCAGTTTTTATGAATTTTAAGCTTGTTAGCTCAACATCTTGAACAAACATTCTCCGATCTGACTAATATTTGCCATACAGGTCTTTTTCAATAATATCTCAAGCAAGTTCGAAAACTAGCTTGGCCCAATTTACAGAGTTATGGGCCTTAATTAGTCACTTTTTGCGAATTTTAAGCTCATTAGCACAATAACTTGAACAAATGTTCTTCGATCTGACTAATATTTTCCATATTTTCTTGCAATAATATCTCAAGCGAGTTTGAAAACTGGCCCAGGCCCGATTTTTTGTTACAGAGTTATGGGCCATAATTAGTAAATTTTTATGAATTTTGAGCTCGTTAGCGCAGCAACTTGAACAAACATTCTTCGATTTGACTAATTTTTCCATACAGGTCTTTTGCAATAATATCTCAAGTGAGTTCAAAAACTTGAGTTTCATTACAGAGTTATGGGCCTTAAATAATTTTTACAAATTCTGAACTTCTTAGCATTATAACGTGAACAAAGGTTCCAGATTTGACAGCCGGGATATGATTGGTAACCGGGCTATGGACATGCAACACACTTGGATTGCCACCACAACTCGACGCTGCATTTCTGATCTGCATGTCTTGTTTTATACTGAAATAATACCCTCACCTTACTCTGGTCCTTGGGGAAGCTTCCCCAAGAATCAGTTTCAGAAGAATGTATTATTGATGTATACCCATATATCTTGTATGTATGCAAACCTTGAAATATTCACAAGAAAACACCTTGAAAGTTATGGTACTCTGAGTTGTAAGTACTGTGTCTTTGTGTTACCAATTTTAATTTGCGGATGACGGGCAATTTTTTTTTTCAGTTTTTTCTTGACATAGAAAGCGGTATTTCTCACATGCTTTGCATAACCATCCCTTGATCTAGATTATCATTTCCCCCAAGTTTAGGCCTACCCATCACATACAATCTTTGAATCCTGGCAGTAATTTTTAGATCACAGCAGATATCTGAGTGGAAATGTAATTGACGACTCAAGAAATCATCACTTGAGAACAATATTATTTGTAAAAAACAGGTATTTATCTTTCCCTCCTATTGAAACTAGATTATGGGAGGAGTGCTAGCATATTCGAGAGGCACAATATGAATTTCAAATACCCCAAAAGACACACTGAGGTTTCTTTTAACTCTTTACCTAACGAATTGGCCGCATCTGCCCGAGTCATATGCACATTTAGTAGTTGAAAAAATAATAAATTTAAAAAAATTACAACAAAACTATATCATGTGACCCCTCATTGTAACGAGCTCGATGAGCTCATTCCAATGAGGGGGTCACATGATCTGGTTTTGTTGAAATATTTTGAAAAAATAATATAAACAATCATACATTTTGATATTGTCTGCATTGAGTAAGGGGTTAACAGTTGTTCCAAATTGAATTCAAGGACTTTTTTTGCACTCTTTCATCATTGTTACTCATATTTTTTATTTATTATAACATACCGTTCATAACCCTAGAAGGCCTAATTCCAGCAATTGACAAGATTTTTATCATTGGGACAGGTGCCCAGACTTGTAGTACAGGTGTCCAGACATGCTATCACAGGGAAATATCAGAAAATAGTTATACTATACAGGTGGTGGGTTCTAGTTATGTCATGGCTGCCTATACTTAACTTGAACCCACTTACAGAACACAAAGTTTACAGTTTGCAATGTGGTTATTATTGTCCATGCCTTCAAGGGTTAAGAGCCATCTCCTGATATTATTTACCGGTAAATTTTCTGAAATCTTTTACTGTCTTGTTGGCATTGTATTGCAGTAAATATGTTTTATCAGATATTTTATTTCATGTACCATTTACAAATCAGTATTCATCAATACTTCATGTGTACAAGTTTTGTTACAAAACACATATTCCTGACAACAGAAAAATATTTTCCCCTAATAAGTAAAAAAAAACCCATTGTTGTGTCGCCATCCCACAAAGTGGGGAGCGACATTTAGGGATTACTTTTGTCGTCCGCGTCGTCCGCGTCACACTTTCTCTTATCCTCCACTCCTCTTTAACCTATGAATGGATTTTGATGAAACTTTCAGTGATTCTTTATCACATAATGGCATTGTGCACCTCCTATTTTATATTTTGATCTGCTGTATTTTTTCCAGAGTTATGCCCCTTTTCCACTTAAAATTCTGTCTGAAATATTAAAATATAGTGTAGGCGACACACGTCTTCCATGGAAGACTCACATCTAAGTCTTTAAATCCTAACTTTTGAGATAATGACACCAAAGTGGAATTACAGTTAAAACTAGAAGTCCTGTCACGAACTGTGCGCTTATCTAGGCTTAATTGCGCGTAGGAATTGCGCAGAATTGCCATATCATATGGCATCCAAAGCACAGCAGATTCTCCTGGTTACTCATAGCAAACACAGGCAATGTTTCTGCCAGTGGACCTCCGGGTTACCCGGAGGTCCTTTGGCTGAAACATTGCTTGTGCACAGGCCATATATACAGAATTTGATAGCCTTACTATGGTCATAACGCATAGCTTAACTTGAAGATCGACGTGCTGTTTGTGCACATTTCATGACAGGACTTCTAGTTTTAACTAGCTATAACAACCTGTTTCAGTAAAAGGTCATAAGCTGTGGTTTGACAGAAAAGAAAATAATAAAATGACAATCCGCATTTTTGAACATTGACCCAAGGGAGTTGGGCCACTTTGTTGCAGAAAGTGAAATACCAGCCTTTAGCAAGCTCTCAAAGAGAGGTTCCCAAATATCAAAGCCTTTATTTAACTGGTAGAGTGCCGGAAGCCCATATTTGGGCTTTATTCTGAAGTGCCGGTACCAGAATTTAAACACTTCGTATTCTGTGGATGTACTTCATATTATCTTTGAAGTGATGTAATTATTTTATCTATAAGGATTTTCCTTGTTACAATTTATGGGAGAGTGCCTATTGTAACAAGGCAAAGATGCACAAAGAAAGTTTAAACCTTTGATACTTTTGTACTCTTATGACGTACGAAATCAAACAGCATGCTGATACTTTGTAGTCATTTGTTTTGTTTTTTTACAGTTTTAACCTCAATTCCTATTTCTTCCCGAATAGTTCTTAGTGACAACCGTTGAGACAAATGTTATCACAGCTTAAAATACTAATATAATCCAGCTGTCAAGACTTCTTAACTGGTTGAGTGCAAGAAGCCACTATCAGGGCTTTCAAAAAATGAGGATACCAGAGCAAATACCAACACTTTCCTTGCTTATATTTCATATTCAGTCAAACACAAATAATATTTTGTTTATATAAATTTGTTTTATTTCAAATTATTGGAGAGTGCCTGTGGGCACTCTCCAATAATTTGAAATAAAACAAGTTTTGAATAACAAATTCAGACCACCAAAAATAATCTAGCTCTCAACCAGTTAATCACTAATGTGAAAAATATCTTGTTATTTGTACTTTCCGAGGTTTGAAGTCGTATTTTGAAAAACGTTGAAGAAACTGAATTCCCAGTGACGTTCGAACGTCAGGATAATTAAAGTCTCAAAGGGTTAAGGACCATAAATAAGTTAGCACTCTACCAGTTAACTAATAGAGCTCTAGATTGTTTTAGTTGTCAAACTTGTCTATCACCACTTGTTACTTTACTCTTATTTGAATTTGCGCAAATTGTAAACTGACACTTTTATTTCTCAGTGGAATTCATCATTAAACATCTGTTAAATACCCATGTATATGGATTCTTTGTGTGTTTGGTGGGTTATGGCCATGCTTAATCATGGATGACTCCATCCTTTTCATTTGTCTACAAAGCTTCTAGTTCATCTCTAACATACGATGTGGGTTGGCATCCCTAGAACCTGCAAGTTCAAATATGAATAAGGAAAATGTGGCCGGAACTTATTCCATGTCTACCTGAGAGAGAAAACCAAAGACCACAATGATAATGATTGAAACATATTTGATATTCAATAAAAGTCAACTATTGATACCTAATGCCTTCATTGAATTTATATGTGCCATCCACATTCCGTTCTGTGTTCCCAGGTTGTTCGAAAATTACAGTTCGATTATGCCAAAGAGTTTAACATGATGGTTGTTAATCTGTATCAGTTCTCCAGAGCCCCCTGTTAGGAGTTTGCAGAGGCATATATGGATTCAATGGGGTGCACCTGGTGCCCCCACCCTTTTTGGCAGGAGTGCCCCCTCTGGCATCCTACTGGCTCCATCAGCACCGAGGCAGTATGAACAAAACAGGCATCGGGAACGTAAAATTCCGGTTCTACATTATGCTTAACTGGTAGAGTGCTGAATTATTTTTAGTCATCAAAATTTGTTCACATATGTTTGCCTAGTTACATTACACTCAGGGGGGCGCGGTGGCTCAGTTGGTAGAGGTGCAGGCTGCAAGCCGAGAGGTCCTCGTTTCGAATCCCACCTGCGGCAACCGCGTTGTGTCCTTGGGCAAGACACTTCACCCCGATTGCCTTTTTGGGGGCACGATGACTCTGTGTACTGAGGCATACTGCACGTCGATGGTGCGCATGTCTTCATCCAATCTAACCCTGCCTGTGCTGCGGTGCAGAGTTCAGAGTTACGATGTTGGAGAGCTGACAGCTGCTCGTCGTTGCTCGGTGGTTCTCTCCGGGTACTCCGGCTTCCTCCACCCGTATAACTGTCACGGTCACGATTAGCCATTGTGCATAAGTATGTGACCTTAAACACCAATAAATAAATATAAATATAATACATTACACTCTCCCATAAATTTTAACAAGGCAAATCCTAAAAGACTAAATAATTTCACTTCAAAGGTGGTATGAACAACATCCACAAAATATGAAGCCTTTAAGTGCTGGTACTTACACTTCAGAGTAAAGCCCAAATATGGGCTTCTAGCACTCTACCAGTTAAATAGCACTCTGATTGTTGGATGAAAGCGTTAAAATCAAGGAAATTTACCATTTTTACCATGTAAAGGTATTGTATTTGAAAATCCTAGATTCACGAGTAAGAAGTGTTTATTTTCTATATATGAACAGTCCCAATCACCAGAAAGCTTATGTATTGCCATTACAAACAGCTGAAAATATTGTACTATAATTTGCTCAGTTTTAAATTCACTCACCTCGTGGTGTGAGAATAATAGTGCTGCGGAAATTTAAATATCGATTAAAAGTATACTTCAGTTGACTGAAGAGTGCCAAGAGTCACTCCTAAAAATTGCAGTAAAATGAATCCATATTAACAGAACATCATTTGCTCCTAGCTGAATATAAAGCACATGCAAAAAATACAGAATTTTAGTCTGGCTCTTACCAAAATGTCTACCACGATTTAGGAAAACCTCGAGAATTTAATTAAATTTTCTCCATTGTACTTCTTTTTCATTGGTCTGATGTCAGCAGTACTGTGATTACAAAAGAATACAGAGAATTTTGAACTGATTTTAGCAGGATCACGATCTGTTCAAAATTCTCTGTTTGCCCACAGCACTGCAGGCCTGGAATTCTTAAAAATGCAGGAGGGCTAAAAATCGCTCCCCTTGCATGGCCTAAGGGAACGATTAGCTTTCCTCAAGCTTACAAAAGCTAAAAGTGACAAAATGAAGTTTTTCTATTAATGAATGGTGCCTAGTGGGCGTTGACATTTTATTTGTTGCTGCTAACAGGGTAGTCACTCCGAGACGGCTACACTGACCCTCCCACACCTCCGGGCCTCGACAAGGCCCGGAGGTGTGGGTGGGTCAGTGTGGCCGTCTTACAGAGACCATTAACATAGCAGAGATCTGAAAAGAGGTGGGTTTTAGGAATAGGCTTTTATGGTAATCATTATTATTTTCTAAGGCCAGGAGGGTTAGTTATCACCCTTCTTAATTGTTTTGAGGCGAACAGTAGGCGAGCGAATAAATCGCTCTCCTGAAAATGCCAGGCCTGACACTGCAGAATCTCACTGATCAAAAAATAAATGTAAGAAAGTTGAATCTCCGATGCTCTTTTCATTTGTTATTCTTGATTCGGTCAGGATTTTATTATACTCCCGCAAACAAAGTTTGGGAGGGGGGGGGGGGGGTATATAGGAATCACTGTCCGCCCATCCGTCTGTCTGTCCATCTGTCCATCCTTATAAGCGCAACTTCTCCTAAACCGAAGAATTTTCATGAAACTTTACACAATGGAAGAACTCCATATGAAGATGTGCACGAAGCAATATAATTCCGTTGTGACACTTCCAAGAGGAGATAATCTAACTTATACATTTCAGGCACGGGAGGTATCACTTTGTGAGCTTGCTCACAGTACCTCTAGTTTATATTTTATTTAATCTCTACCTATTTGTGCACATGTCTAGTAACCTGATCACAATTGGATCGAGAAGGAGATTGCTTTTGTGATTACAGTATGGTACAAGCACATAGCCAGCGGAGGCGCGAGGGTGTGCAGTGGCTCAGTGGTACGGAATTGGACTTCAAACCTAAAGGTCCATAGTTTGATCCCCGCCAGGGACAACTGCATTGTATCCTGATTGCCCACATGAGGGCACGGTGGCACTATGTAGTAAGGCATCCGGCACGTTGATGGTGAACTTGTCTTCAGCCAGTGCTAACCCTGCTTGTGTGGAGTTATTACTTTGGGGAGTCTGATGGGTTGCTCGATGGTTCTCTCCAGGTACTCCAGCTTCCTCCACCCGTAAAGCTGTCCGAGGTGACTCTGGATGTCAAAAATGTGTCATTAAACCCCAATAAATAATAAATAAATTGTGGAGGTGCAACAGGATGCAAATGCACCTCCTCACAAAATTGAAGATCCACTTGAGGGACTATCTGCCATTTGTGTCTTGAAAATTTTGATTAAATTGGGCAACCTCACTTACCCTGATACATTGTACTCTCTGTGGCTTGCCATAGAGAGTGTGATGTATTAGGGTAAGTTTTAAAACATTCTTGTTTGCATGAAGTTTCTGTGAGACACCTATGCACTACTTTAATACTTTTTTTCATAGCCTCGGCTACAAAAAGTACCAAAGTGTCTAGGCATTTACAGAAACTAGTTGCATGGTCAGCCTGGTGTTACAGGCCGTATCTCTTACACAACACATATCACTGTAGAATTTCTGCGGAATCACATATTAACCCTTTACCTAGCGAATCAAGCACATCTCCCTGTGAAATTTGCAAATTGAGCAGTTTAAAAAAATAAATTTTTAAAAATATTTCAACAAAACCATATCATGTGACCCCTCCTTGGAACGAGCTCGATGAGCTCGTTCCAATGAGGGATCACATGATATGGTTTTGTTGAAATTTTTTGAAATAGTAATTAAAATAATAAATTTTGATATTCTCTGTGTTGGGTAAAAGGTTAATAGAATTACGTATATAGGAAAAAATATATAGTTGGAAAATAAAATATGTCTATCAACTTTATCGATCTATTTTGTATGTAATTTTACACATACAATAGAGAGAAAGTGCTTATATTTTATATCCTAAATTTCACACAATATTTTCCCAGCTATTACCACAGAGCTCCAATTTGATACTATTTTTCCAAATTTTCATTGATTGCCACTTAGCACACCTCCCCAATAAAACACCTGAAATAAAATATACCAATCAACTTTAGCAATCTATTTTGTAATTTTTCACATACAAAAGCATTGAAGTGCTTATATTTCAGATCCTAAATTTCACATAATAGTTTCCCCAAATGCTATCACAGAGTTCCATTTGATACTCTTTATTCAAAATATTTGTTGATTGCCACTTAACAAACCTTGCCAATAACATTCCTGGCCACGCACCTGCGGTATCATTTGAAATATGTTAAAAGCAGATAAATTTGAAACAGCTCATCATAAATTTCTGCCTCAGACATTGCCAACTTTGCCACAGCTCCCTAAAAGAGACAGTAATTATTTTTTTATCATATGCTACCTTATAAGCTGTGTAAACTGTCCAAAAATAGATTTGTTATTTATTATCACAACAGATATAAGATAATATTTTACTGGAAATGACAAGCATTATGTAATAATTTTTTACATTGATATCACTGTATCTTTGCAGCATTTGGGTGTTTTAATTGCAAGTAACTGATAGAGTGCTAAATTATTTTTAAGTCATCAACTTTGTTCGCATGTATTTACCTCATTATAATTTATGGGAGAGTGCCTATGGGGACTCTCCCATAAATTGTAACAAGGCAAATCCTGACAGTCAAAATAATTTTACTTCAAAGGTAATATGAAGGATATCCACAGAAGATAAAGCATCTTTCAAGTTGCAGTACCCACAATTCATAGTGGAGCCCAAATATGGGCTTCCAGCACTCTACCATTTAAAACATCACAATGCAAATAATAAAAACAATAACTCTTGGTTTAGAGTAGGTACAGTAGAGCGCATATAATTGGATACCTGTTAATTGAATAACCCTGTTAATTGAATGTAATTACCAAACACCAAACCATTTACCATACCTTTTATACAAATTTCACCTATTAATTGCATTATGGTAAATGAGTAAACTCCTGTTAATTATAATATCTTGAGAATATCTTGAGAAATTATCCTGACAATGACCAAATTCACTTTCCTTATAGACCTATTTGGGCTCAGTAATCCAATATAGGCATTTAATCTATTACATCTTGTTTGAAAGCGCTCCACGAGATCTGTCAAACAAGCATAAATAGAAAAAAATGTTCAGATAATCTCTAGAATACAAGAAAGTGACCAAATCCCAGTTAATTGAATACACTCCTGTTAACCCTTTGAACTCCGAATGCCGTTTTTCTAGCCGGATCACAAGATACGTCATAATGTCATTAAGGGGGATGACTGCAAGGTAAATGTGTGGTGTAGACCAATCAATATTTTCAACGTGCAGCCCTAAGGCTGCACTTTGAAAATATTAATTGGTCTACCCCCAAATAATAAATATGGACTCTTCCTATTGCTACCGTGGAACTGACATGGAAGATACCACCAGGGTTCAAAGGGTTAATAACAGTTAATTGTATAATTTTTATTCGGCAAAATGGCCATTCAATTAACAGGATTCCACTGTACCAACATTGTCCCATTCATGACAAGAAGGGAATCTGGAGTTTCCAATGGCAACATTCATAGTTTAGCAAGATATTGTTCATAAGTTTTATTCCAATTTATTGGAGAATGCATTTTTATGTAAAAAAAATTCCTGCTGTTCAGCAAACTTCAAACTCATGCATACAGTATAAAGCCATTAAAATAGCTTTTCAATAGAGCCATGATAGTGGCTTCTAGCAGTCAACCAGTTACTGGAAGGTGGTCGCTGACGACAGTGGTCACCCAAGACAGGTTTCACTGTATAACATGGTGGTAACCTGCAGAAAAAAAGTGTTGTGATGCATTTCCGCCTTCTATGTTTAACTTTTTCTGCCCAGATAATAACTGATGCATGATCTCGCTAATGCTAATGCTATTCATTTGTTGCCATTCATTTTGGCAGAAATTATGTTAAGATGTAAATAGCATTCCACTCTCTGTTAACATGTGATGCAACCAAGCGTGGAAATAAGCAACCTATCATTTGAGGAATGAGGCCCCTGTGATGCTATTCCATACAGTGGGCCAATTTATCCTCTGGGTACCTCTTTCTGTTTAGGCTTGAGACCTTGGATTCAGATTGAGGTTCACAGAGGGTAAATTTAGTGATGCTACCCTGCTGTGCAGGGTTGCATCAATAAATCCACCCTCTGGGGAGCTCATTTTGCAGATGACAGTGTTATTATTTCCTGGCTTGGATGCAACTACATGTAGTAACATTTGAGTCGAGTTCCGACAGATTGTCAGGTCTGGCTGGCCATGTGGGATCAGAAGTTAACTTGGATGAACGTTTCCTCATGACAGGTGTAATTAGTCAAGTATCAGATTCTCAAGACAGTGGTTTCTAGTTAAGTTTTGGCTGCCTGTACAGGCAGCCAAGACTTGACTAGAATTCAGGGTCGTTCCATTAGATTTGTAGACATTGATCAATCTGGATAAAATGACTATCCTAAGGTTTACTGTAATAAATCACATATTTTGTCATTGAAATATTGTGGATTTTTTTTCATACTTAAGCAATGGAAAATTATTTTAAATTTGCTAAAATTTATGCAGGAAAAGTCGTAGATTCCAATTCTCAAATAGTGCATGAACCGTGGTTAACTCTGTACCTTTTTCTTTCAACACAACCCAACCCACCTGTTCTCCCACCATATAAGCAAGGAAGAGAAGAAAGTAAAAGAAATTCCCCTTGGGAACCCTGGGAAATGATGCAGTGCTTGTTTACTGTGGTAAACATGTGCTGTTTTACTGGTAAAATAGGTCCCAGTAACCAGTGCTTGGGGTGGAAGTTCTCTAAAGGTGCCATGAGTATGAACAATTGGCTGAGCTTGACTCTATATCCATATCATGGTTAACCATTGTGCAGAAATGTGTGACCTCAAACATCAATAAATACAAAAATATATAGTAAAAGAAATTTGTCTCAAAGTGACGTAAGCCCCGTAAGGCATAATTTCAGGATTGTGATATTTTGTGATGGTAGGATCCTGTTATATATATAGTTGTCCATAACACTGCATTTCTATAACCCTTTACCCAACGAATCGCCCGCATCCGCCCATGTAATATGCAAATTCAGCAGTTGAAAAAATATTATTTTAAAAAAATTTCAACAAAACCATATCATGTGACCCCTTATTGGAACGAGCTCAACAAGCTCGTTCCAACAAGGGGTCACATGATATGGTTTTGTTGAAATTTTTTGAAAAATTTAAAAAAATGATATTTAAAATAATAAATTTTGATATCGTCTGCGTTGGGTAAAGTGTTAAAAGAAGAATTGGTCTTGTGGTTTAGTCACATGTGTAAAATAGCATTTGCATGTATTTAGTGACAGTTTTGTGATATTACGAATAAAAATGTGTCACTGGTTGATAGAAAATTAATACATTATTCCATAGAAGGTAATGGTGCTAGTCGATGTGTTTGCTGTTGTAATACCAGTTTTGTTAATGTATACAATTATTAAATATGTCTGTTAATGTTGACATATTCTTCAATGGCAATTATATTTAAACTGCAGTGTTGTTCATATAATGATGGCTGTTTCTGTGTAGATGTTGTCTCAAGCATATGTAATTAGCTTTTGGTGTTGCTACCAGTCAGTCAACTTACTGCCAGCCACCACCATTTAGCTTCCCAGTGGGAAGTGGAGCAGTGCTTATTTACTTTGGTAGACAAATTCTGCTTTATTGATATAACAGAACCTCGTAACATGTCGAGTAGGTTCCTGCAAATATTCGAATACAATGGAATCAAATACTGCAGACTGTTTGCAAATTGAATTGAATAAACAACAATTGTTATCGGTAGTACGTCAGTGAAAAAAAAATCACATTTAAATGCAGTGCATACAGTCAAGTTAACCTACTGCAAACGACATATTATTAAGGTTTTTTTTCTGCGTAGAAAGGCCAGAATTTGATAATGCAAGTTCCCCTGTGGGCAGATTCATGCAAATATTCTGCTGTTGGTGCCATATTTACTTCACAAATAACCAAATTCTCCATGTGTCTCAGTAAGTCTGGGGTCATTTACAAAACAGAAATTCCTAATACCAATGGGCATCCCAATTCTGAGGAAGTTTGAAGAATTTCCAATTATGTCGCAGAATAATCCATTTTTTGTAAATTGAGAAACAGACTTTTGTTTTAACCCTTTACCCAATGTAATGGCCAAAACCGGCCAGTGCTATTCACAAAAATTACTATGGCCTAAAAAAATAAAAAATCTGTTTCTCAGGCCCTCCCACATGGTCCTTTTGGCTGCCGCATGCTCTCTTTTTATAACCAATTCAAACTTAAAAAAAATTTAAATGGTTTATGTCTGATATTTTACCCAAGTTAGAAAAATTGATGAATTTATCCCTTGAGTGCAAGAAGGCTTTGCAATGCTTTAGCATTGCAAAGCCTTCTTGCACTCAAGGGATGAAATACACCACCACCCATGCTATTCTGTAGATTATGAGGCCTAAAACTTGAACCAAAAACATGAACTTTTGATGGCAAAAAAGTAATTACTGAAATAAAAAATAAAATAAAAAAATGCTCGCCCGCATGCAATTTCGCAAATAATGGCCTGAGAAACAGAAGATCTACTTTGTGTGGCCTATCCAATTTTCATTATTTTTTCATTTGTTTTGCATCAAAAACATAGCTTATGACCCCTCATTGGAATGAGCTCGATCAGGGGTCATAAGCTATGTTTTTCCGCAAATTTTGTTTTAAAAATTAGTTATTCAGGAATTTTTTTTGCTAGTGTCTTCCGCTTTTCGTGTTAGGTAAAGGGTTAATAA
This sequence comes from Pictodentalium vernedei, assembly GCA_031216915.1. Classification (NCBI taxonomy): domain Eukaryota; kingdom Metazoa; phylum Mollusca; class Scaphopoda; order Dentaliida; family Dentaliidae; genus Pictodentalium; species Pictodentalium vernedei. Next base: position 421,428,241 of record CM062291.1, read on the forward strand.
TTGACGTTGCATGTTCGCTTTGACTCAATGATTCATCTGACTGCAGAAAATCTGAGACAGTCAAGACTTCCTGCATCATTACATCTATAAGCTGGTTATTGTAACATTGCAGACAAGATGATATACGTGTTTTGATGTTGCGATTTGCGATCTGCTTTAAAAAATATGTAGATAAGGCCACACAAAGTAGGTCTTCTGTTTCTCAGGCCATTATTTGTGAAATTGCATGCGGGCAAGCGTTTTTTTATTTTATTTTTTATTTCAATAATTACTTCTTTGCCACCAAAAGTTCATGTTCTCGGTTCAAGTTTTAGGCCTCATAATCTACAGAATAGCATGGGTGGTAGTGTATTTCATCTCTTGAGTGCAAGAAGACTTTGCAATGCTAAAGCATTGCATAGCCTTCTTGCACTCAAGTGACAAATTCATAAATTTTTTTAACTTGGATAAAATATCAGACATAAACCATTTAATTTTTTTTTTTTTAATTTTAAATTGGTTATAAAAAGAGAGCATGCGGCAGCCAAAAGGACCATGCGAGAGGGCCTGAGAAACAGATTTTTTATTTTTTTAGGCCTAATTTAAACATCGATTTAACTCACATTGATATCCATTGCTTTTCGACGAGAACAATAAAGAAAATATTGAAGATATTCAGCGCCCTATTGTCAAATTGAATATTATGATTGAATTGAATATCATTTCAAATTCCAAATATTTGCAGCGGCGAAATTGTGAGGGCTGAAGTCCTTTAACCTTTTACCCAACATAACGGCCAAAACCGGCCAGCACTTTTCTAAAAAATCGCCAATTAATTTTCATTTTTTGTCTCAAAAACATAGGTTATGACTCCTCATTGGAACGAGCTCATCAAGCTCGTTTCAATGAGGGGGCACGGTGGCGTCGCGGTAACCGGTTCTCGTCAGATCACCGAAGTTAAGCAACGTCGAGCGCGGTTAGTAGTTGGATGGGTGACCATTTCAGCGACTGATTCGTGCTCTCGCATTGTGTCCTTGTGCAAGGCACTTAACCCCGATTGCCTAATGGGGGCACGATGACGCTGTGTACTAAGGCGTACTGCACGTCAATGGTGCGCATGTCTTCAACCAATCTAACCCTGCCTGTGCTGCGGTGCAGAGTTCAGAGTTACGATGTTGGAGAGCTGGCAGCTGCTCGTCGTTGCTCGGTGGTTCTCTCCGGGTCCTCCGGCTTCCTCCACCCGTAAAACTGTCACCGACATGATATGACCCTGGCTGTTAATGTGTCGTTAAACCCTAATAAAAAAAAAAAAAAAAAATGAGGGGCCATAACCTCTGTTTTTGAGACCAAAAATGGAAAAAATTAGATATTCAAGAAATATTTTTACATGTGTCGTCTGCTTTTCATGTTAGGTAAAGGGTTAAAAATGACAACATTTATACTTTGACCTTTCTCCTTGCAAGATGAAACTTTCTGCAGTCTTGGGTCAGTAAAGCAAGAAGTAAAACTGGTGATATTTATTTATTTATTAGGGTTTAATGGCACTTTAACAGCCAGGGTCATATCGTGTCAGTGACAGTTTTACGGGTGGAAGAAGCCAGATACCCGGAGAGAACCACCGAGGAATGATGAGCAGCTGTCAGCTCCCCAACATCGTTACTCTGCACTGCAGCACAGGCAGGGTTAGATTGGTTGAAAAAACTGGTGATAAACAAGGATTAAAACTTTCATGATATTGGCATGTTTTTAAAGTTAAAGCCAACGTAACAAGTATATAAATACTAAAGGCAGCTTATTGAGGCACATTTCAAGAAATTGATTCATATCTGTTTCTGAAAAATCATGTGGACTTAACTGTGCACAAGAATTTTTTTTTCTGTCTTTAATTTAAGTCTTGGCATCTCAGTCACTTATATCTAATTTAAAAGAACTTATTTTGTGTTGGGCTTTATTCTGAAATACAGGTAACACAACTTGAAGGTTTCAAATTTGATTTACCGAAGTTAAGCAACGTCGAGCCCGGTTAGTCCTTGGATGGGTGACTGTCTGAGCAATCGATTTGGACTCCCACACTGTGTCCTTGGGCAAGGTACTTAACGCCCAATGTCCACATGAGGGCACAATGACGGCATGTACTAAGGCGTACTGCACGTCAATGGTGCACATGTCTTCAACCAATCTAACCCTGCCTGTGCTGCAGTGCGGAGTTATGTTGGGGCTGGCAGCTGCTCGTCGTTGCTCGGTGATTCTCTCCAGGTACTCCAGCTTCCTCCAGCGTAAAACTGTCACGGTCATAATTAGCCATTGTGCATAAGTATGTGACCTTAAACGCCAATAAATAAATAATGGAAGTCTTGGCATCTCAGTCACTTATATATAATTTAAATGAACTTATTTTGTGTTGGCCTTTATTCTGAAATGTAGGTAACACAACTTGAAGGTTTCAAATTTGATGAAAGTGCTTCATATTGTCTTTGAAGTGAAATAATTTAGTTCCCCATGGGAACCCGGGGAAGTGAAGCAGTGCCTGTTCACTGCGGTAAACAGGCTCTGTTTTACTGGTAAAATAGGACACAGTCATCAATGCTTGGGAGGTGCAAACGGTACAAGCCAGAAAATAAGCAGACTGTCATCTGCAAAATGAGGTCCCCACAGCAGGGTAGCATCACTAAATTTACCCTCTGTAAATCTCAGTCTAAATCAGGGTCTCAAAACTAAACAGAAAAAGGTACCCAGAGGATAAATTGGCAAGCTGTATGGGATAGCATCATCAAATTCACCCTCTGGGGACCTCATTCTGCAAATGTCAGACTGCTTATTTTCAGGCCTGGAAACCCTCTCTAACAAGGGCAACATGGCTTATTAACGCTCACCCCTGGTGTTGAGTTGATACTCATGTTGTGGTCATGATTATGCATTGGGCAAAAGAATGTGACCTCAAACACCAATAAATAAATAAATAATTTAGTCTGTATGAATAAGTTTGGTTACAATTTATGGGAGAGTGCCCCGAGGCACTCTCCCATAAATTGTAACAAGGCAAAGACATGTGAACAAATTTCGACCAACAAAAATAATTTAGAACTCTAGCAGTTAGCCGTCTAGTAGTTATATTTATTATTTATTTATTTATTTATTGGTGTTTAAGGTCACATACTTATGCACAATGGCTAATCGTGACCGTGACAGTTTTACGGGTGGAGGAAGCCGGAGTACCCGTGGAGAAACACCGAGCAACGACGAGCAGCTGTCAGCTCTCCAACATCGTAACTCTGAACTCTGCACCACAGCACAGGCAGGGTTAGATTGGTTGAAGACATGTGCACCATCGACATTCAGTACGCCCCAGTACACATCGTCATCATGCCCCCATGTAGGCCATCGGGGTGAAGTGTCTTGCCCAAGGACACAACGCGGTTGCCGCAGGTGGGATTCGAACCGAGGACCTCTCGGCTTGCAGCCTGCGCCTCTACCAACTGAGCCACCGCGCCCCTCCCAGTTTAGTAGTTAAGGTCACATATTTCTGCTCAGTGGCTGATATAGATAAAGCTTGCTGAAGTGGAGACATTATACATTGATGATTACAGTACACTAATGTCATTACAAAAACAGAGAATTTCAACTGGATTGTGGCTTGGTCTTGAACTGGTCTGTTTTTCTGTTCACAACACGGCAGAATTTCCTCTCTCAAAAAGGGAGTACAGTGGCTCATTGATAGAGAATTGGACTTTAAACCGAAAGCTCGACAGTTTGATCCTGACACACGCCATCTGTGTTGTGTCATTGATGGGGGCACAGTGGCGTTCTGTACTGAGGTGAACTGCATGTCGATGGTGCACTTGACTTCAACAACTGCTAACTTGGCTTTTGCCAGATTACTGACAATGACTAAAATTGGATATATGAGTTTGAAAGAATTACTAAACTTGGCATTATCTTGAGGGACCAATACTATAAAACTTTTACATCTGTATTTTCTAGAATTGGATTTTCTGCCTATTAACCCTTTACCTAACCTGAAAAGCAGACGACACTTGCAAAAAAAATTCTTGAATAACTAATTTTTTTCATTTTTTGTCTCAAAAACATAGGTTATGACCCCTCGTTGGAACAAGCTCGAAGAGCTCGTTCCAACGAGGGGTCATAACCTATGTTTTTGAGACAAAAATTGAAAAAATAATAAAAATTCATTGGCGATTTTTGAGAATCGCGCTGGCCGGTTTTGGCCGTTACGTTGGGTAAAGGGTTGATATAACTGACTAAAATGAATCATTAGAAAATACAATTCTACTCCTGTGGGAACCCCGGGAAGTAAAGCAGTGCTTGTTACTGAGGTAAACAAGCTCTGTTTCACTGGTAAAGGACCCAGCCACTAATGCTTGGGGTGCAAGTCCTCTAAAATAGGCAACATGGGGTATAAACGATTGGCTGACCTTGTCTTTATCTCCATGTTGTGGTCATGATTAGCCATTGTGCAGAAATATGTGACCTTAAACACCAATAAATAAATCTGGACAGATCCTGTCTCTGTGGGAACCCCAAGTGGTGGAGCAATACTTGTTTACTGTGGTAAATGAAGTCCAGCTTCCAAGATCCGAAAGTCCTCTAAAGTGGGCAGGGCAGGTATATGTTGGTGCCCTTAACTGGTTAAGTGCTAGAAGCCGCTATCATGACTCTATTGACGTGCTGGAAGCCACTTTAGTGGCTTTGCACTCTATGCATTAGCTTGATGTTTACTCAGTAGTAGAAAATTTTTTATTGGCTCTCTCTCCAATAAATTGTAACCAAACAATTTTTTAAGAATAAAATCTTAAACTGAGGCAAACTTTACTGGTATCATGGCATCTTTTAAAAAAATACCCATGATTCAAATCACCTTTGAAAATTATTTTAGCACTCAGCCTGTTAAACACCAATAAATAATAATAATAAGGCCTAAAAAAATAAAAAATCTGTTTCTCAGGAGCTCCCGCATGGTCCTTTTGGCTGCCGCATGCTCTCTTTTTATAACCAATTTACAATTAAAAAAAAAAAAATTAAATGGTTTATGTCTGATATTTTATCCAAGTTAAAAAAAATTATGAATTTGTCACTTGAGTGCAAGAAGGCTTTGCAATGCTTTAGCATAGCAAAGCCTTCTTGCACTCAAGAGATGAAATACACTACCACCCATGCTATTCTGTAGATTATGAGGCCTAAAACTTGAACCAAGAACATGAACTTTTGGTGGCAAAGAAGTAATTATTGAAATAAAAAATTAAAAAAAATGCTCGCCTGCATGCAATTTCACAAATAATGGCCTGAGAAACAGAAGACCTACTTTGTGTGGCCTAATGGGTAGATCCTGACACTGCAAGATTCAACTTTACCAAGCCTTGAAATAACAACCCATGTTTTTTAAACAATAAAAAAATTATCAAGCCTTGCAGCCTTTTAGCCGTTTCCAGCCTTTTGAATTGGTAGACAAAACTTGATTAGAAGAAACTGTGCATGTTGTACAAATTTGCTCACTATCATTTGAACTGTAGTGTCAGAATACCTGCTGTACAATATCAGTGATGAGTAGATTTATCTTTAACTCTTAAGCTGCTGAGTAGTTTTTTTTTAGATATTTTTCATCGCATCCAGTCATGGCTGCTGTGCAGCAGCCATGACTGGATGTGATGAAAAATTCATCTAAATTTAACTCAAGAAATCATTGGTGAAGAAATAAATTTAATTTACAGGGTGAAATTTGGATTAAATGTGTCCAAACTATACTCATTTTAATGATAAGAGAAATCCTGTCCTGGGCGGGAATATCTGCCAGCAGGGGGCGTGGTGGCTCAGTAGGTAGAGGTGCAGGCTGCAAGCCGAGAGGTCCTCGGTTCGAATCCCACCTGCGGCAACCATGTTGTGTCCTTGGGCAAGACACTTCACCCCCATTGCCCACGTGGGGGCATGGTGGCATTGTGTACTAAGGCGTACTGCACGTCGATGGTGCACCTGTCTTCAACCAATGCTAACCCACCCTGCTTGAGTGGAGTTGGTATGTTGGGGAGCTGACAGTTGCTCGCCATTGCTTGTGGATCTCTCTGGGTACTCCGGCTTCCTCCACCCGTAAAACTGTCATGGTCATGATTAGCCATTGTGCAGAAATATGTGACCTTAAACACCAATGAATAAATAAATCTGCCAGGAGCATGCAAAGAGTTAAGCATCTAGGTATTTACACTGGCCAAGTTCAAGCAGAAAGCTTTCTGTAACAATCCCCATCATTTTACATGCATGTTATTTATATGATGTACATAAATTATATAAAAGAAATCAGCTTGGGGATAATTGCAGTGCAATATGTTTTGTTTGTTCTTTTTTTTGTCTCTCTTTGTATTTTGTTATCTGTACATGACATTAATTTTAGATTAATTTTTATTTTGAATAGTACAATACTCCACCCATTGTACATTGCCATGTTGTATTATAAATTTATTTGGGTGTGTGTGAGTCTCCATGGGAAATTATGAACCCCGGGAAGTGGGGCAGTGCTTCTTTTTTTTTAACTGAAGTAAACCAGTCCTGCACTACTGGTAAAATACTTCTGTGGGAACCCTGGGTAGTAGTGGAGCAGTGTTTCTACCTGGTAGAGTGCGGGAAGGTCATATTTGGGCTTTATTATGAAGTGCAGTGGCCCCAGTTTTAAGGCTTTGTTTCATATGGACGTGAATTATCTTTGAAGAAAAATAATTTATTCTGCAAGTATTTGCCTCATTATAATTTATGGAAATGTGCCAATAGGCATGTTCCCAAACATAACAAGGCAAAGACATGTGAAGACCTTTTGACTACCAAAAATAATTCAGCATTCTACCAGTTAACTGTTAACCTGATGAGTATTTTCAATATATTTTTCATCAAATCTAGTCATGGCTGCTTCACAGCAGCCATGACTAGATTTGATGAAACATTCATCTAAATTTAACTTAAACAATCATTGGTAAAAAAATCCATGCAATTTACAAGGGGGAAATTTGATCAAATGTGCCAAAATTATACTTATTTCAGTGGCAAGGGAAATCCTGTCCTGGGCAGGAATATCTTCCAACAGCATGCAATAAGTTAATTTTATTAAACAAGTTCTACTTTAATGGTAAAATTGGGGGCGCGGTAACCGGTTCTCGTCAGATCACCGAAGTTAAGCAGCGTCGAGTCCGGTTAATCCTCGGATGGGTGACTGTCTGAGCGATCAATTCAGGCTCCCGCATTGTGTCTTTGGGCAAGGCACTTAACCCCAATTGTCCACATGGGGGGCACGATGATGCCGTGTACTAAGGCGTACTGCACGTCGATCACAGGTGCGTATGTCTCCAACCATTCTAACCCTGCCTGTGCTACAGTGCGGAGTCACGATGTTGGGGAGCTGGCAGTTGCTCGTCGTTTCTCGGTTCTCTCCGGGTACTCTGGGTTCCTCCACCTGTAAAACTGTCACGGTCATGATTAGCCATTGTGCATAAGTATGTGACCTTACAATAATAAATAAATCAATAAATTAATGGTAAAATTGACTCCAGTTACCAACTTCTGTGATGGAAGTTTGCAAAAGTGGGAAGCATGGATATAAATTATTTACTCAACTTTATTTTATTCTTTTGTTGCAGCCATAATATAGTTATAGATGCTGAAAATGACCTTAAACACTAATTACAAAATAATGGGTACATAGATGCTAAACGTCACGTCAAACACAAATAAATATGGGTGAGTGAGGTTGCGAGTGAGGTTGCTACCTGATGAAATACTTGAAATGAATTTCCTGTGTGAACCCTTGGAAGTGAAATAAAGTGGAGCACACTTAATTGGCTATCTCTTAATTGAATAACCCTGATAACTTTATATAACTTCCAAACACAAAACCATTTACTATACCTCCAATACAAATTTGACCTGTTCATTGCATTTTGGTTGTAGAATAAACTCTTGTTAATTGAATAAAAAATATGGTAATGTCTCGAGAAATGATCACGAGAATCACCCAATTCCTCTTGTTTATTGACCTCAGGACATCCAATACATTTATTCGGATTTATCTTGTTTGACAGAGCTCATGGTACAGATATTTCATCTTTATTACTTTCCAAAGTGTGATTTACTGGGATTTCCAGGTTTGATTATAAACGATAACTTCACAAGTGGATTATTCAGTCAACAATTGGGTCATGTAACCGAGCGCAAACGAAGATGCTTTGCCGAGGGTGTAATGGGGACTTCATTGTTTTTTGTTTCTTTACCTAACATGAAAAGCAGACGACACTTGCAAAAAAAATTCTTGAATAACTATTATTTTCATTTTTTGCCTCAAAAACATAGGTTATGACCCCTCATTGGAACGAGCTTAACAAGCTCGTTCCAATGAGGGGGTCATAACCTATGTTTTAGAGACAAAAAAATGAAAAAATAATGAAATTTAATTGGCGATTTTTTAGAATGGCGCTGACCGGTTTTGGCTGTTACGTTAGGTAAAGGGTTAAATAATATAATTATCGTTAATAATGAAAAGTACCAAACAGAGTAATCGCTTGACTGGACTGGTTATGAGAAATAATTCATTCGAGGCAAGGGACTATATTGTAAAACACCCGTGCGCATTCGCGCACTCGTGTTTGTACAATGTCCCTCACCTCTCATGAATTATTTCACGTAACCAGTCCAGTTACTCTCTATTTATTCAGATGTATCTTTGTTTGACAGAGTTCCATGAGCTCTATCAAACAAGATATAATAGAATAAATGTGCAGTTTATTTTTACTCCAGTGGTTATGGTATTGAACTTCAAAGCGAGAGGTCCACAGTTCGATCCCTGCCAGGGGTAACTGTGTTGTGTCCTTGGGCAAAGCACTGAATCCCGATTGCCCTTCGTGGGGGCATGGTGGCACTGTGTACTAAGGATAATGCATATCAGTGGTGCACCTATCTTCAATCAATGCTAACACTTCTACAGAGTTAGTATCTTGGGCAGTCTGACAGTTGCTTGTCGCTGCTTGGAGGTTGTCTGCGGGTACTCTGGCTTTCTCCACCTGTAAAACTGTCCCAACATGAGGAGACCTGGCTGTCAAGTGTCTTTAAACTCCAATAAAATAAATAAATTGAATACTCCTGTTCATTGAATATTTTTTAGCGGCGAAGAGGCCATTCACTAAACAGTGTTCCACTGCATAATAGGTTTTTGTAATCAACACCTAGGGTGCAAGTCCTCTAAAGCAGGCAGCAGTAATATAAACAATTAGCTGAACTTGACTTTTTCTTACTCTGTGGACATGATGCAGCCATAGAAAGTGACCTTAAACACCAATAAACATAAATGTGAAGTGAAGAAAGAGATTTATCATTGGTCTCATTTGAAAAATATATTGCACATAACACCAACATTAATGCCCGCGGAAACCCTGAAAAGTAGTATGCCCATGGCAACCCTGGGAAGTGGAGAGATGCTTGTTTACTGTGGTAAACAAATTTCCTTTACCAAGACAATAGTATACCAGTTACCAACATGTGATGTGTTAGTTCTTTAAAGTGGGGTGAGATTTAAACAATTAGGTAAACTTGACTTTTTAATTGTTTTGTGATCATGAAATGTCCATAGTTGATGAACATGATGTTAAACACGAATAAATAATTAATACACAGAAAATGGGACCTGGTAAGGAATGCCTGAGATGGGAGTCCTCAGAATGGGTAGCACAGGTACAAACGTTTGGATTAACTTGACTTTTTAGGTGTTATGGTCATGATAGAGCCATAGATGCTGGTTTGACTTTTAGCCTAAACAAATATAACGAAAAGCTCATAACTTTGATAAATTAGGTCTCAGACCAGGTGTTCCACTGGGAAATCCTGAATACTATAAATCCTGGAGCCAATTATCAAACTCTTACCAGAGATTTCTTGTCAAGCCTTGGGTGCCCGACTCACTAGAATTCACTACTTTCACAATTTATTTATGTGGGCTTCGACACAAGCCTAAAAATAAGCAGACTGTCATCTGCAGAATGAGATCCCCAGAGGGTGAATTTGGTGATGCTAACCTGCACAGTTACCCTCTGAGAACCTCAATCTGAATCAAGATCTCAGATCTGAACAGAAAGAGGATACATTGTGAGTTGGGGGGAGGTTCTAGCCCACCGTATGGGATAGCATCAGCAAATTCACCCTCTGGGGACCTCATTTTACTAATGATAAATTGCTTATTTCCGGACTTGAACACGGCTGGACTTATGGAAAATTGCATATGATAAATTAATAGTGCTTTGACATCGCAATTAAATAAGAGACAATTCGTCCCCTGAATTCCAAAGTGTTCTATGCACCAGTAGGCACATAGAACACATTGGAACTCAGGAGACGAATTGGGTTTTTGGGTTTTTTTTCAGTAACTGTTACTGAATATGTCGGCTTGGTCAGTATATTTTATCTTTCAGCTTGAAGGAAGGTAATTCATAGAATTTTTAATTTATGGTTGTTTCTTTTAATTCTGCTGTATATGTAATATTTATAAGGATTTATGTATATATAGAATTATATAGTGAAGTGTTTAGAATTTAACACTGTTTATTGTTTCTGTATAGAGAGAAATGTAAATAGTAAAATGCACACAGCATACATAAACTACTTTGTTGTTCTTAACCATAACCAAGTTATCATTAACCATTTCCTAACAAACCTGTGCATACCCCTGCCAGAAAGAAAGTAAAAGTTGCTTTCAGAACAGACTGCGTAAAGATTAGTGTTAGCTATTTGGGTTTATTATCTTTTCACATGATATGCGGCTGTCTGAGCAAATTGTTCAAAGAGGCATCTCCACCTGGACAGCTCTGCTCAGAGCAGACATGTTAACCCTGCTGGAATGCCTGGGAAATTTGCAGAACTTCAACGTTCCCATGCCCCGGAAAAAGGTCTCCTTAAGCCAAAAATCATAAAAAATATCAATCAAAACATTTGGCAGTTTTGAAATGATTCGAGGGTCAATTTGCTAGTAGTTTCAAGATTTTCAATCTTGGGACATTACCCTGTTAAAAATCATTAAAATGATCGTAAAATTCATTAATAAAGCAAAAAAAGATGTTAGTACCTTTTTTAAAGTGTACAAAATTCATCTTGATCAGCTGTTTACATTGTGCCAATTTGTGGTGATCCAGTTTCAAACACCTGATCACCAACAACTTCAGATGTTTGGTTTGTAAAAAAAATAATTTATTCAACAGCATTCCCCTTTAATAGTGTTCCATTTATATTTTTCCTGCATTTGAATAAGGGTGTCCAAGTTCTGCTTTCCAAACTGCAACACTGTGTTTGAACATTGAAAAGAGAATGAAAATCACAATTCAGTTGATTGGTGCCGCCATTTTTAATTTTGAATTCTGGAGAAGTTCCTTTGATCTATTTCCAGTTATAAAAATATCTGTCTGGGAATCTTTTCTTTCTTTCTTGATAATCTTGGAATCAAATGAACAAGTGTTTGGGAAGTTGAACTGATGACACTTCTGGTTAAATTCTAAGTTGAAGGTCTCTTTTGGAAATGTTTTTGTTTTATTTTATTTATTATTATTTCTTGCAAAATGATATTAAAATGGATAGGATCAAGAGAGAAATTAATTTTGTGTCTTTTTTTTTTTATGTTTTTAGCTTAACTTGACAAAGTCAAGATAAGCTTTTGCCATCACGCGTGCTGAAGTCTGTCAGTCTGTTCAGATTTTCCTTTAGCACAGGCTCCACCCCGTAGTTCTTGTCTGATCATCACGAAATTTCATATGCAGGTTTGGGGTCATGTCTAGATGAGAACGTCCCCTTTTGGTCGTGATCGGTCAACCGGTATGGCTGCCTGAGCCCAAAACCCGAAAACCATTAGCACAGTCTACAGGTCGTATTTCTGAAGGGATTTCATTGTAACTTGGTGGGATGCCTCTCTATAATGCCTAGATGAGAACATCCCCTTTTGGTCATGATCTGGCAACCGTGATGGCTGCCCAAGCCCGAAACCCAAAAACTTTTAGCACAGTCTGCAGGTCATGTTTAATATGGAGGGATTTCATTGTAACTTGGTAGGATGACTCTGTATGATGTCTAGAGGAGAATTTCACCATATGGGCATGATCTGTCAACCGTGATGACTGCCCGAGCCCAAAACCCAAATACCTTTAGCACAGTCTACAGGTCATATTTATGGAGGGATTTCATTGTAACTTGGTCAGTTGACTTCATATAAAGTCTAGATGAAAACTTCTCCTTTTGGACGCAATTGGGCTACTGTGATGGCTACAGGGGCCCGAAGCCCAAAAACCTTTAGTACGGTCTAGAGGGCATATTTATGAAGGGATTTCATTGTAACTTGGTAGGATGTCTCCAAATAATGTCTAGATGAGAACGATCCCTTTTGGTCGCGATCATTCAGCCCTGATGGCTGCTCTAGCCCAAAAACCTTTAGCATAGTCTCTAGATCATATTTATGGAAGGATTTCATTGTAACTTGTGAGGTTGACTCCATGTAATGCCTAGATGATGACATCCCCTTTTGGTCATGATTGGTCAACTGTGATGGCTAGAGGTGCCCGAAAGCCCGAAAACCATGAGCACAGTATACAGGTCATATTTATGAAGGAATTTCATTGTAACTTCGTATTATCACTCCAGATGATGCCCAGATGAGAATGTCCCCTTTTGGTTGCGATCATTCAACCATAATGGCTGCCCGAGCCCGAAAACCTTTATCACAGTCTACAGGTCATATTTATGAAGGGATTTCATTGTAACTTGGTAGGTTGACTTCATATAATGTCCAGATAAGAACGTCCCCTTTTGGGCAACTGTGACGGCTACAGGGGCCCAAAGCCCGACAACCTTTAGCACAGTCTACAGGTCATAATTATGAAGGGATTTCATTGTAGCTTGGTAGGATGACTCCAAATAATGTCCAGATCAGAACCTCCCCTTTTGGTCGCGATCATTCAGCCTTGATGGCTGCCCGAGCCTAAAAACCTTTAGCATAGTCTGTAGGTCGTATTTGTGGAAGAATTTTATCGTAACTTGTTAAGTTGACTCTATATAATGCCTAGACCACAGTTACTGGAAGTTGTGGATACAACCACTTTTTTCACTGATAACAATGAAAGCACCACGTCAGTCCTGACCCCGTGTTACACATACAGTAGTCTAATAATAGACAAGTAATGAAAGCTTTTTTGCCCTGACCGATACCCCCTTCCCAGTTCATTTGTGAATTCGTTCATTGAACAAAGATTCATCAAGACAGTTTTCTTGTACAGCTATCCACCAGGTATTTAAGTTCATGTTTATCATAAATTAATAATGAAATCATCATACTACGGCTTCTTTATTTGATAAAAAAAACTCTCCGTTCGACTTTTTTGCCCACGACTCGACGCCATTAGAACAACAATGATGGCGTGACATTTCGTTGTTGGGCTGTACAAAAGTTAACCCGGAAAGCGAAACTAACGCAGTTCTTGTGCTGCAGACGACAGAACAGAAGAATAATGGATGTGGGCTATAATGTAAGAGTCTTCCCTGTAAAACAATTGTTGCACCCCTGTCCTCGAGTTCTATTTATTGTCAAGGCACAACCAACTTGTCCGAACTTTAATAATAAAAAAAAAACTGGTGGTTAATTTAAGACAGTGCTACCTTGTTGTCAGAAGTTGAAAATGCAGGAAGCTTTGAAAGGAATATGTATTGGCGGGCGGAAAGGGTATTAGATTTTGGCTATGGGCCTATATGACAGACAGGGAGGGGTCAGAGTTATCTCATGGCCTGTATAAAAAGGAAATTCTATTGCATCTCTTTTTTACTATGCCAGCTAGGAATCGTGACACTGACATTTAAATTTAAAACTGAACAACCTTAATCATAATAGTGTATTAGGCTCACTAGCCTACATGCTGTTTGAAACGTAGAGCGGGGGTGGGATGGGGCGGGGGGGGTGAATGGGTTGGGAGCGGCGAGGCTTGTTGTAGGCACATATTATTCATACGAAGCACTTCGCCGATTAAGTTATCTCGGGGTCTCGACAAACAATCTTTCCCGGAGACATTTTTTTTGAAAAAAAGAAAAACCTTTCTAGAAAACCCACTGTGAGCATTTGTGCGTGCGTTTGGGAGTCGGTGGGGACGCAAGGGCAGTGATGCTTTTGGGGGAACGCCGTTCCCTTTGACCACTTCTACTTGCTGCTGCAAACGTTCTTCCTCCTCAATTGCCAAACTTGAACTGGCTACATCAAAAATTACCTGTTACTTGCATGATGAGTGAAACGTAAAATTAGAAGCTGGTGAATGAGGGGGGGTGGGAGGGGGGGGGGGGGCTTGTAGGCGCATACTTTCAGATGCGGCGCTTGGTGGATGAAGATCAACAGCCCTCTGCCTTATTAACGGCCCTCGACTCTCGGGCCGGTAATAAACCTTCGGGCTTTTATTCATTCCTCTCGGGCCGGTAATAAACCACAAGGCCCTCCAAACTCATGGTATTGTTATATTATTGGAAGATATCTTCAGAGTCTGTAGTTTATGTTAACTTGGCTGCTCGCAGTTACTGGCTTTCTTGCCTCTAGATTCATGGATAAGCCTATTGTGACTTTTTCCCAATTAAAACAGAAATTATACACATCTGGCCAAACCATGGTCGGCCCGGAGATTTCCAGACCCCTTCCCGTGGGAACCCCGGGAAGTAAAGCAGTGCATATTCACTGCGGTAAACAGGCTCTGTTTTACTGGTAAAATAAGACCCAGTCACCAATTCTTGGGAGGTGTAAACCCTCTCTAAAATGGGCAACATGGCTTATTAACGCTCACCCCTGGTGTTGAGTTGATATTCATGTTGTGGGCATGATTAGCCATTGTAATAAAAATTAAACACAATAAATAAATAAATTGTCTAGACCCCCCCCCCCGGGTGGGGGGTCATACGCCTACATCGGGGGAATGTTGGGCGCCACCCCTAGATTGCGGCGCATTTCCAAAGTCAAATAACCTGAGAGAACGAAATAAGCAACACTAATGAGGTGTATAAATGGGGGTAGGCCTAGACTTTATTTATTTAATTTTTCCCTTTGAACTAACCGTAGCATCAGCTACATATTTTCCGCACACGCAGATACTACTGCCAACATGTCCAACTTCTAAGTACTTCCTTTTTCTTATCATAAATAGCATAAAACATACGACTGCAGTCTAAAAATTCACCGACTATCACTGTAAAGCAGATGACAAGAACTTGATCCGTTTCAGTATTCCGCAATCATTTTTAGAGGGTATTTTAGACATTAGAAACGTTACGTCATCATTGTTGTTCTAATGGCGTCGAGTCGGGGGCAAAAAGGTCGAACGGAGAGTTTTTTTATCAAATAAAGAAGCCGTAGTATGACGATTTGGTTATTAATTTATGATAAACTTGAAGTTAAATACCTTGTGGATATCTGTACAAGAAAACTGTGTTGATGAATCTTTGTTCAATGAACGAATTCACAAATGAACTGGGAAGGGGGTATCGGTCAGGGCAAAATAGGCTTTCATTACTTGTCTTTTTTATATAGACTACTGTATGTGTAACGCTGGGTCAGGACTGACGTGGTGCTTTCATTGTTATCAGTGAAAAAAGTGGTTGTATCCACAACTTCCAGTAACTGTGCCAAGACGATGACACCCCCTTTTGGTCGTGATTGCTCAACTGTGATGGCTTCAGGGGTCCGAAAATCTTGAGCACAGTCTTCAGATCATATTTATGAAGGGATTTCATTGTAACGTGGTAGGTTGACTTCATATAATGTCTAGATGAGAACGTCCCCTTTTGGACGTGATTGGGCAACTGTGACTGCTACAGAAGCCCGAAAACCTTTAGCACAGGTCTTATTTATGGAGGAATTTGATTGTAACTTGGTAGGATGACTCCAAATAATGTCTAGATGAGAACATCCCCTTTTGGTTGCGATCATTCAGCCTTGAGCATAGTCTATAAATTGTATTTATGGAAGGATTTCATTGTAACTTGTTAGGTTGACTCCATATAATGCCTAGATGATGACATCTCCTTTTGGTCACGATTGGTCAACTGTGACCGCTACAGGGGCTCGAAAACCTTTAGCACAGTCTGCTGGTCATATTTATGAAGGGATTTCATTGTAACTTGGTCGGTTGACTTCATATAATGTCTAGATGAAAACTTTTCCTTTTGGACGCAATTGGGCAACTGTGACGGCTACAGGGGCCCAAAGCCCAAAAACCTTTAGTACGGTCTAGAGGTCATATTTATGAAGGGATTTCATTGTAACTTGGTAGGATGTCTCCAAATAATGTCTAGATGAGAACGTCCCCTTTTGGTTGCGATCATTCAGCCATGATTGCTGCCCAAGCCCAAAACCTAAAAACCTTTAGCATAGTCAAAAGGTCGTATTTATGTAAGGATTTCATTGTAACTTGTCAGGTTGACTCCATATGATGCCTAGATTATAACATCCCCTTTTGGTCGTGCTTGGTCACCTGTGATGGCTTCAGGGGCCCGAAGCCCGGAAACCTTGAGCACAGTCTACAGGTCATATATATGAAGGGATTTCATTGTAACTTTGTTGGATCACTCCAGTTTATGCCCAGATGACAACGCCCCCTTTTGGTTGTGATCATTCAACCATGATGGCTTCCCAAGCTCAAAACCCAAAAAACTTTAGTACAGACTACAGGTCGTATTTGTGAAGGGATTTCATTGTAACTTAGTAGAATGACTCCGTATAATGTCGAGATGAGGACGTCCCCTTTTAGTTGCAATCGGTCTACTGTCACGGCTACACAGGCGTGAAGTCCAAAAACCTTTAGCACAGTCTACAGGCCATATTTATGAAGGGATTTCAATGTAACTTGATCGGATGACTCATTTTGGAATAATTTCACTGTAACTTGGTAATTTTCATTGACATGCTTTAACTAGAGGGTCACATACATTAACAGTGAGGTCATATTAACCTACCCCTCAGCTCTTTAGTACAGTGTTCACCTCATATTATGGGGGGGGGGGGGGGGCGAATGTATTGAGAGAAACTTGATTACTGTTGTGATTGCAATGTTTGTGAATAGAATACAGTTTGAATAAGCCATTATACAGGATACAGAACCAGCTTAGATGGGCAGCAGTATAACTCCAAAATGAAAATCTATATTTATATATTTTGACCATATTTTTATTTGGTAATACAACCAATGTGAACCACATTAATAGTTTTGTAGTATTCATACGGCGAGACATCCTCATTTTTGTTTCTTCATTTTGGTGTTGTAGTTGTTTGGGTGGGTGTGTGTGTGGGAGGGGGGGGGGGGGGGGGTACTGAGAGAAACTTGATTACTGTTTTGAGTGCAATGTTTGTGAATAGAATACATTTTGAATAAGCCATTAGACAGGATACAGAACCAGCTTAGATGGGCAGCAGTATAACTCCAAAATGAAAATCTATATTTATATATTTTGACCATATTTTTATTTGGTAATACAACATATGTGAGCTGCATTAATAATTTTGTAATATCTCCTACGGAGAGGTCTTCTCATTGCAGGTGATTAAGTGGTAGTCAACTGCTGCATACATCATTTTCTGTCACATAAACTTTTCCCTGATATCCATGCCATTTTCCTGAAAATCAACCTCAATTTCCCTGAAATTATTTTTAGAGGTTAACATGTCTGGCTCAGGGTCACTGCTTATAGGGGAAAGAATCCAAGTATTATTGCTTGTGACCTAACCCATGATATAACAATGGGTCAAGGTCATGACACAACGTTAAGTTATGGGTAACAATTGTTTAAAGTATGAACAAGATCTGTCAGAGATTCAATTATACAGACTGGACAAGGGCTGTATAACAATATCAAAGTTTTGACCTTGATGATATCACCTTGGATCAAAGTCGCAACACACCTTTGAGCCATGAGTAATAATTGTACTAAGTATGAATATGATCTATCATACCAAGTTATATGGACCAGACAAGGGCTGTATAACAATATCAAAGTTTTGCTGTCTGTGACCTTGACCTTGATGATATAACTTTAGATCAAAGTCGTGACACACCTTTATTTAATTGTACCAGGTATGAACAAGTGTTTGACCACCGAGGTGGTATTAGTCCCCAACGGCGCTTTTGTGACATAAGGTGTTTTTGTCACAGAAGACACTAGAGTATATAAGCATCTTGGATTTTTAAAAAAAAATATTGAGCGTGCATAATCCCCTCACAACCCTTTATCCATGTACCATATATGAAAGGCGTAACTTGAACCATGTTGGAGGGAGGGGTGGTAACATAAAATAGAGAAAAAAGCTTAAAAAAACCAACAAAAATGGCCGCCATTCTGCCATCTTGGATTTTGAAAAATAAATATTGACTGTGCATCATCCCCTCAGAACCATTTATCCATGTACCAAATATGAAAGGTGTAGCTTGAAGCATATTAGAGGGAGAGGTGGTAAAAACAGACAGACGGACGGACAGAAAGACAGATGTTAGATTTTGAAAAAAAAATATTGTGCGTGCATAATCCCCTCACAACATGCTTATTCCATGTACCATATATGAAAAGTGCAGCTTGAACCATGTTGGAGGGAGTAGTGGTAACATAAAATAGAGAAAAAAAGCTTAAAAAAACACAACAAAAATGGCCGCCATGCTGCCATCTTGGATTTTGAAGAAAAAATATTGAACGTGCATCATCCCCTCCCAAACCTCTATCCATGTGCGAAATATGCAAAGTGTAGCTTGAACCATGTTGGTGGGAGGGGTGGTAACATGAAAATAGAGAAAAAAGCTTAAAAAACACAACAAAAATGGCCGCTATTCCGCCATCTTGGATTTTGAAAAAAAAATTTTGAGAGTGCATCATCCGCTCAGAACCATTTATCCATGTACCAAATATGAAAGGTGTAGCTTGAACCATGTTGGTGGGAGGGGTGGTAACATCAAAATAGAGAAAAAAAGCTTAAAAAACACAACAAAAATGGCTGCTATTCCGCCATCTTGGATTTTGAAAAAAAAATTTTGAGCGTGCATCATCCCCTCAGAACCATTTATCCATGTACCAAATATGAAAGGTGTAGCTTGAACTATGTTGGTGGGAGGGGTGGTAACATGAAAATAGAGAAAAAAAGCTTGAAAAACACAACAAAAATGGCCACCATTCCGCCATCTTGGATTTTGAGAAAAAAAAATTTGAGCGTGCATCATCCCCTCAGAACCATTTATCCATGTACCATATATAAAAGGTGTAGCTTGAACCATGTTGGTGGGAGGGGTGGTAACATCAAAATAGAGAAAGAAAGCTTAAAAAACGCAACAAAAATGGCTGCTATTCCGCCATCTTGGATTTTGAAAAATAAATATTGACTGTGCATCATCCCCTCAGAACCATTTATCCATGTACCAAATATGAAAGGTGTAGCTTGAACCATGTTGGTGGGAGGGGTGGTAACATGAAAATAGAGAAAAAAAAGCTTGAAAAACACAACAAAAATGGCCACCATTCCGCCATCTTGGATTTTGAAAAAAAAAATTTGAGCGTGCATCATCCCCTCAGAACCATTTATCCATGTACCATATATAAAAGGTGTAGCTGAAACCATGTTGGTGGGAGGGGTGGTAACATGAAAATAGAGAAAAAAAGCTTAAAAAACACAACAAAAATGGCCGCCATTCCGCCATCTTGGATTTTGAAAAAAAATTTGGAGCGTGCATCATCCCCTCAGAACCATTTATCCATGTACCAAATATGAAAGGTGTAGCTTAAAGCATGTTGGAGGGAGAGGTGGTAACATAAAAAACAGACAGACGGACGGACAGATGGAGTGCAATACTATTGTCCCCTTACGGTTCCCGTAGGGGACTAATAAGATCTGTCAAGCATACCAAGTCATATGGATCGGACAAGGGCTGTATAGCAGTAGCAAAGTTTGCTGCCTGTGACCTCGATGATAGGATCAAAGTCGTCACGACACACCTTTGAGTCATGAGCAATAATTGTACCAAGTATAAATAAGATCTGTGAATCATACCAAGTTGTATGGACCGGACAAAAGTGGCAATGAATGTCAAAGTTTTTCTGTCACCTTAACATACGGCCCGTGACCTTGAGGGGCACATACCATATTATAATTTGTGACACACTGTCTTATGATAATATATATTCTTAGAAAGTTTTGTAAAAAAATATTCAGTGGTTAAGAAGTTATTGCCCAGACAAACAAAATGTTGACGATGGACAGATGTCGGACAACTTAGCATCAGAAAAGCTCTGCTGACTTTGTCAGGCGGAGCTAAAAAGCATACTCCCTCATCTCTCCATTTCAAAGTATCATGACATTTCAGGAGATTTCAAAAACGTGTACGAAAGTGATGCAATTTGGAGTCTGTTGTACCCACAGTGAGGTTTGTGACTTGGTCTCTTGTGATCGTCGGTGGTTAATGACGTAAACAAAGATTGTAATGACATTTAGGCAGATTTCTAAAAATGTTCACAAAATGCAACACTTTGCCCAACTAATTTGAATAAAAGAATATCGTGAGTAGCATTATCTGGTTGATACAGTCACATACTGGTTGGTA
The DNA here is from genome assembly GCA_031216915.1 of Pictodentalium vernedei. NCBI lineage: Eukaryota > Metazoa > Mollusca > Scaphopoda > Dentaliida > Dentaliidae > Pictodentalium > Pictodentalium vernedei. Next base: position 421,448,835 of record CM062291.1, read on the forward strand.
AACGGAACGTCTATTTAAACGTTCATTATAAACTGTACAAACAGAGATGTGGCCGTGATAAAGCAGTAGAAGATAAAAAAAAAAAGTGCCTTCGAACATCCATAAACCACAACGATTTAATCAGGTGAGCACTCGACCCAAACCTAGTCTGATCCATTACAAGTTTTCTGGAAAAGCATTAGTAGTGTATAAAAAGGTCTTCATTAGTGTTTCCAGCTTAACCCTTTACCCAACGCAGAAGATATCAAAAATTTATTATTTTAAATATCATTTTTTAAAATTTTTCAAAAAGTTTCAACAAAATCATATAATGTGACCCCCCGTTGGAATGAGCTCGACGAGCTCGTTCCAACAAGGGGTTACATGATATGGTTTTGTTGAAATATTTGGAAAAATAATATTTTTTCAATTGCTGAATTTGCATATTACGTGGGCAGATGCAGTTGATTCGTTGGGTAAAGGGTTAAGTGACCTCTTATAGGCTATATCCTCGCTAAAATGGTCGGAATATAGAATTTAGGAAGACTTCTGAACATGGCCAGAATACTTCTTTTGTTACTTCCACATACAGGTGCTTGTTTTTGCATTGGTGTGTATGTGAGGCAGGTGTGTGTAGGAGGGTGGTGGTAGAGGCTTGGATATTCAGAGTATGGTAATGGGTTCTACAGTCCATTTGTTTTCGGATCTCATTAGTCAGAAGCCCAACACTCAATATGTATGAGCCATACAAAGCTCAGATACGACCTCTTGCTACAGACTCAGTTCAAACTATTTATCTTGTATGTAAAGGAAATACAGTTAAATGAACAGCTACTTTGCCAATAAAAATTATCCAACTAGAGTATTGTAATTTGTTGGACAAATTACGGGCTTTCCCAACTTTCCAATGTTAGAATGCAGACTACATACAGCAAAGCAAAGTGCTTGAAATTATCCATTTCCAAACTGATAGACAAAAAGCATCCAAAGTTGGCTATTTTTGGCATTCTCTCACGGTTCTCTTATTCGCACCCTCATTTTGCTTGGGGGTTAAATCTTGAGATTAAAAAGTAAACAGTAACTTTCTTCTGCAATCATTGTTACATCTATCCATACCAAAATAATTGCTAAAACAACCTTGCAATTAGAGGAAATGAGTACAGATGTTTGCAAAATTCACTGAAAATCAATTTTTGTCATCCAATACTATTCTTTACGTGGCTAAAGCATTTGTTGGGTTAAGCCCCAAAGCATAACTTACAGCAGCAGATTTGTTCACTAAGCATCTCTACCTATAGCAAAACAAAGTATCTAAAATTAACCCTTTCCAAAATGACAGTAAAATGTAACCAAAGTTAGCTAATTTGAGCATTTACGAATGGAAATCTTACCCTCAATGTGCCCAAGGGTTAAAGAAAGATGAGATTACAAACTAAACAGTAACTTTCTTCTTCAAGCATTTTTGCATCTATGAATACAAAAATAATTGTTACATCAACATTGCAATTAGAGAAATTAGCGTTTGAAGTTAGTCAATCTTGAAATAAAATGCAATATTACTATCATTTGTGGCCAATAGGGGTTAATTTCAAAATATTTGTGTGGTGATTTTAGTGTATCATATTATGCTCTAAATGTGTGAAGATCAACCACAGACTGAGTGTCTGATAAGAGACGTGGCGGAATCTTGAATCTTGGTATTTCAGTGAACATGTACAAGTTGAGGGTACTCCAAGTCAAGGCACGACAGCTGGGTGAGGGTTAAAACTTGGAATAAAACATATAACAGCAAAATTGTTCTTGGATGAATGTCCTGTCTTCTCACGGGAAACGTTTTGAGAAAATATGGCTCCAGTGCTGATAAATTGCATGTAAATTTTGGCAAAAATAACACTTATTCCGACAGTACCCTTACAGGAAGTCTTAAGTCTGCCAAGGGTTAAACTTTTAATAATAACATATAGAACAAAATTTGTCATACTGTGACTGCTGCATGCAGCTTTGGAAAACATTCAGAGCTCAATCAATTAAAAATGGAGTAAATCGTCACCTAAACTAACCAAATTCTGCAAAAATTTATTTTTGTTTTGACGGTACCTACTTTTATGCATCCAGAATGGGATAGGGTTAAACTTTTCAACCAAACTTACAACAGCAAATATGTTTGGTAGTCAATTGCGAATACGTACATGAAAAGTGTTTGAAATAAACCCTTTCCAAAATGATAGAAAAAGCCAACAAAGTTGGCTAATTTTGGCATTTTCAAACGGTACTCTTATTCCTGCCCTCATTGTGCTTGAAGGTTAAATCTGAGATTAAAAAGTAAACAGTAACTTTCTTCTGCAATCATTGTTGCATCTATCCATACCAAAATAATTGATACAACAACCTTGTAATTTGAGAAATTTGCTCTTGAAGTTGGTCAATTTTGACAAAAAATCTATATTCATGTCATTTTTGGCCAATGGGGGATCAAGTTGAAAGATTTGAGTGGTGTTCGTGGTGTATTATATTATGCTCTAAATGGGTGGAAAATTTGAGCTAAATAACGGTAAACAATTTTGAGACATTTGAAAAATGGTGAAATTTTGACGGTTTTGGCAGAATATGTTGAAAATACACGTTTTCACAGACATGACGATACCGCATTTCACTAGATTTTATGACATTACATAAGTATGTCAAATTTGGTTAAAATTGTACAGCTTGTTTTTGAGCAGTTCAACAGACAAAATTCGAGGAGGAAAAAAAAAATAGAGAAGAACAATTTGGAAAAAGAAGAATAACAAGAGTCTTTCCCAAAATGGGTTTGGGAAAGCCTAAATAACAGTGTTTGTGTCGCTTTCCTGCATTCTAGAGATAAACTTAGCATTTATTCTATTATATCTTTTTTGACAGAGCCTCATGAGCTCTGCCAAACAAGACATAATAGACTAAATGTCTGTATTGGATGTACTGAGGCCAAGTAGGTCTATAAAGAAAGGAAAACTGGGGAGAGTCAGGGATATTTCTCAACAAGATTTTTTTATTCAATTAACAGGAGTTGACTCTATGACCTATATTCAATTAACAGATCAAATTTGTATAGGTGGTATGGTAAATGGTTTTGTGTTGGGAAATTATTATTCAATAACAGATGTTATTCAGTTAAGAGATATCCAATTAAATGGGCTCCAGAGTATAGCTAACCCTGACCGTAACCATATGTATTCAAGGTTACTTTTCCTAATTTTTTTTTTCAATCTGGTCCACGATTAGGTTCTGGGCTTCTTCATTCAAGTCGTAAGTATAATGCACACAATAGTGGTTGGGCATCCTTTCTGTTGGGCTTCAGAAGTAACGTGCATACTTGAGATTATGTATATTAAAGTTAAAGATCACATTAACAGCCTGTGGCTAAATTGTGCAAAACAGAACACATTTACCCAACTGTCCCACGTATGCGGCAACTTTTGAGAACTCACGCCCATACTATAGTTACCTGATCGTTTTGTACCAAGAAAGCAGAACTTATTGTTTAGGGTTATTAAGCACAACTCCACTTCCCACAGCTGAGCGTGTCAAAGCACGAAATGTGTTAATGTGTTTTATCAAACCCAAAGTGAATGTACCTTTTGGTCTTCCAACCAAAAGTTAGTCACTGGATAGTTTATATTCCTGACAGGTGTCCGGAGGATGGATGTGACACCCGTCCTTTATTCGACATTCGTTATAAACAGATTTTATCGGTTGATAATGAATGTCAAATAAGGAACTGGGAATAAGTAATGTTGTCACATCCCCATCTGGAGGATACTGGATTCTGGACACTCTTTATAAATCGTGAAGACTGAACAAAATTCGTCAATTTCCAGGTGGTTGGATAATCTTTGCAACCAGTGATCTACTTACAAAATTCTTTTTCGCCATGTTTTCGGAGCACAACAGTCTTAAAATGTGCTTTAATGCCCAAGCACGCGGTTGCTAAAGTTTAAGTTTGTTTGTTTATTTAGTATTATTTATAAGACCTTATGGTCACTTTAAGCATCATATATATATCATGGCCACAACAAAAGTATAAAGTCAATTTTAGCCAATCATTTATAGCAATGCTGCCCATTTTAAAGGATTCGTGCCCCAGAATGACAATAATTTATTATGGAAATGAAATAATATCAATAGGTCACCCCGAACACGCATACTACATTTTAAAGCGATCTGATCATAAATGTGCCCTGAAGAACGTGCCAGAAGAATGTATTGATGTCTGACTAAATTAAGTTTAATAAGTTTAAAGGTTGTTGCCAACGGCAACATTTTTTGGTGGAAATGAAAGAGAATTGATAGTTCCCATCTAGAGATCACCCCCCAAACAAGCATACCAGATTCCAAAGCGATCCGTGCATGAATGTGCCCTGTAGGGTGTGCGAAAGGGAATATTGATGCCTAACTAAACTAAGTTCAAAGGTCGTTGTCAGCGGCAAGATTTTTTTACGGAAATGGAAGAAAATTGATAGCTCCCATCTAAAGGTCACCCCAAACAAGCACACCAAGTTTCAAAGTGATCCAATTATGAATGTGCCCTGTAGGGTGTGCCAAAGAGAAATATTGATGTACAACTGCACTAAGTTCATTTAAGGTCACTGCCAATGGCAACTATTTTTGACGGGAATGGAAGAAAATCGATAGCTCCCATCTAAAGGTCATCCCAAACAAGCGTACCAAGTTTCAAAGCAATCCGATCATAAATGTGCCCTGTAGGGCATACCAAAGGAAAAAAATATTGATGCCAAACTAAACAAAGTTGAAAGGTTGTTGCCAGTGGCAACATTTTTTGACAGAAATGGGAAGCAAATCAATAGCTCCCATCTAGAGGTCACCCCAAAAAAGCATGCCAGGTTTCAGAGCGATCTGATCATAAATGTGCTCGGTAGGGTGTGCCAAAGGAATATATTGATGCCTAACTAAACAAAGGTCAAAGGTCATTGCCAATGGCAACATTTTGTGCTGGAAATGGAAGAAAATCGCTAGCTCCCATCTAGAGGTCACTCCTAACAAGCACACCAAGTTTCAAAACGATCTGATCAAAAAGGTGCCCTGCAGGGTGTGCCAAAGAAAAATATTGATTCACAACTGATTCAAAGGTTGTTGCCAACAGCAACTATTTTTGAAGGAAATGAAAGAAAATCGATAGCTCCCATCTAGAGGTCACCCCAAACAAGCATACCAAGATGCAAAGTGATCCGATCATAAATGTGCCCTATAGGGTGAGCCAAAGGAATATATTGATGCCTAACTAAACTAGAAAAACTGTGAGCAATGATACCACCCACTCCCACAAGAAACATTTACAACAGTAAAAGTGTGTTCAATGTAGAGAGCACAAACACTGACAACCACCCCTCCCCCCCCCCACCCCCGCCACACCTCCTTCCCGAAGCTTGAATTGACGAAGCCCATTTTTCAATATGTGAAACTGTAAAAATGAAAATATCTGAAAACAAAATAGAAGGTACACATCTTCACTGTATGTAAAAGAACGTTTGAAGGTTTCATTGAAATCCATTCACTAGTTTCAAAGGGGTCGTGGATAGCAAATATCACCCCCCCCCCCTCCCACCCCCCTGCAAGCTTGAATTGACAAAGCATATGGGACACCCTAAAAATGAAAATATCTGAAAACAAAACAGGAGGTGCACATCTTCAATATATGTAAAAGAATGTCTGAAAGGTTCAGTGAAATCTGTTCAATGGTTTAAGAGGAGTTGCGGATAGCAGATCTGTACAGAATGTCAATTGAATTTGACAAAGTTCATTTTTAGCTTAACTTGACATAGTCAAGATAAGCTATTGCCATCACGCGTGTGGAAGTCTGTTAGTCTATGATGTCTGTTCACATTTTCCTTTAGCACGGGCTACACCCCACAGTTCTTGTCTGATCGTCACGAAATTTCATATGCAGGTTTGAGGTCATGTCTAGATGAGAACATCCCCTTTTGGTCACGATCGGGCAACCGGGATGGCTGCCCAAGCCCAAAACCCGAAAACCATTAGCACAGTTTACAGGTCGTATTTAGGAAGGGATTTCATTGTAACTTGGTAGGATGCCTCTGTATAATGCCTAGATGAGAACGTCCCCTTTTGGGCATGATCTATCAACCGTGATGGCTGCCCAAGCCCGAAACCCAAAAACTTTTAGCATAGTCTGCAGGTCATGTTTAATGTGGAGGGATTTCATTGTAACTTGGTAGGATGACTCCTTATGATGTCTAGATGAGAATTTCCCCATTTGGGCATGATCTGCCAACCGTGACGACTACCTGAGCCCAAAACCCGAAAACCTTTAGCACAGTCTACAGGTCATATTTATTGAGGAATTTCATTGTAACTTGGTGGGTTGACTTCATACAATGTCTAGATGAGAAAGTCCCCTTTTGGACGAGATTGGGCAACTGTGACGGCTACAGGGGCCCGAAGCCCAAAAACCGTGAGCACAGTCTACAGGTCATATTTATGAAGGGATTTCATTGTAACTTCGTAGGATCACTCCAGATGATGCCCAGATGAGATTGTCCCCTTTGGTTGCGATCATTCAACCATGATGGCTGCCCGAGCCCAAAAACCTTAAGCACAGTCTACAGGTCATATTTATGAAGGGATTTCATTGTAACTTGGTAGGTTAGCTTCATATAATGTCTAGATGAGAACGTCCCCTTTTCGACATGATTGGGCAACTGTGACGGCTAAAGGTGCCCGAAGCCTGAAAACCTTTAGCACAGTCTACAGGTCATATTTATGAGGGGATTTCATTGTAACTTGGTAGGATGACTCCAAATAATGTCTAGATGAGAACGTCCCATTTTGATCGCGATCATGCAGCCCTGATGGGTGCCCGAGCCCAAAAACCTTTAGCATAGGCAAAAGGTCATATTTATGAAAGGATTTCATTGTAACTAGGTAGGATGACTCCAAATAATGTCTAGATGAGAACGTCCCATTTTGATCATGATCATGCAGCCCTGATGGGTGCCCGAGCCCAAAAACCTTTAGCATAGGCAAAAGGTCATATTTATGGAAGGATTTCATTGTAACCTGTTAGGTTGACTCCATATAATGCCTAGATGATGACATCCCCTTTTGGTCGTGATTGGTCAGTTGTGATGGCTACAAATGCCCGAAGCCCGAAAACCTTGAGCCCAGTCTACAGGTCATATTTATGAAGGGATTTCATTGTAACTTCTTAGGATCACTCCAGATGATGCCCAGATGAGATTGTCCCCTATGGTTGCGATCATTCAGCCATGATGGCTGCCCAAGCCCCGAAGCCCGAAAAACCTTTAGCACAGTCTACAGGTCATATTTATGAAGGGATTTCATTGTAACTTGGTAGGTTAGCTTCATAAAATGTCTAGATGAGAACGTCCCCTTTTCGACATGATTGGGCAACTGTGACGGCTAAAGGTGCCCGAAGCCCAAAAACCTTTAGCACAGTCTACAGGTCATATTTATGAGGGGATTTCATTGTAACTTGGTAGGATGACACCAAATAATGTCTAGATGAGAATGTCCCATTTTGATCGCGATCATTCAGCTTGATGGGTGCCCGAGGCCAAAAACCTTTAGCATAGGTAAAAGGTCATATTTATGGAAGGATTTTATTGTAACCTATTAGGTTGACTCCATATAATGCCTAGATGATGACATCCCCTTTTGGTCCTGATTGGTCAGCTGTGATGGCTACAAGTGCCTGAAGCCTGAAAACCGTGAGCACAGTCTACAGGTCATATTTATGAAGGGATTTCATTGTAACTTCATAGGATCACTCCAGATGATGCCCAGATGAGATTGTCCCCTTTGGTTGCGATCATTCAACCATGATGGCTGCCTGAGCCCGAAAACCTTAAGCACAGTCTACAGGTCATATTTATGAAGGGATTTCATTGTAACTTGGTAGGTTGACTTCATATAATGTCTAGATGAGAACGTCCCCTTTTGGACATGATTGGGCAACTTTGACGGCTAAAGGTGCCCGAAGCCCGAAAACCTTTAGCACAGTCTACAGGCCATATTTATGAAGGGATTTTAATGTAACTTGATAGGATGACTCGTTTTGGAATAATTTCACTGTAACTTGGTAACTTTTGTTGATATACGTTAACTGTGAGGGCCACATACATTAACTGTGAGGTCATATTAACCCACACCTCAGCTCTTTAGTACAGTGTACACCTAATATTATTTTTATCATAAACATAGCCTACAGGGAACAGAAATTAACATATTCCCAATTATCACAATTTTTGTCTTATTTCATAATCCTTTCATAAACATTGAACATTATCCTTTTCATCAAACACAACACACAAGTTAAACTACAGTGTCATTGACACTTTCATTCAATATGGGAAACTGTAAAAAAGAAAATATCTGAACAGAAAATATCTGAAAAGAAAATCGGAGGTGCACATCTTTAATGTATGTAAAAGAATGTCTGAGAGTTTTAATGGAATCCGTTCACTGGTTTAAGAGGAGTTGCGAATAGCAGATGTGTACATCCCTAAAGCATAACAGATGGACGGAAGGACGGACATCGAAATATGAAAATATCTGAAAGAACAAGAGGCCCCAAGGGGCCTGAGGGCGCTCACCTGACATGGTAGCCTAAATATCAACCCAGAGAATTTATTTCAACAAGTTGCATCTGCTCCTCCTAAGAAAAGCTTATACCAAATATCCAAAGATTCTCACAGGGAGCGCATATATGAACCCAGGGACTTGGCTTTAACAAACTTGAATTCCCCCCCCTCCCCCCCCCCCCCCCCCCCCCCTAAGGATGCTGCACACCAAATATCAAAACATTCCGACTGCTGGATCTGAAGAAGAAGATTTTTAAAGAAAATTCCTCATTTTGAACTAAGTTACAATTCGAGCTCCCACAGTGAGTCCAAATATGGACCTAGGGGCATGGCTTGAACAAACTTGAATCTCCCCCCCCCCCCCCCCCCCCCCAAGGATGCTGCATACCAAATATCAAAACATTCTGACTGATCGATTTGAAGAAGATTTTTAAAGAAAATTCCTCATTTTGAACCAAGTTATCATTCAGGCTCCCACAGTGAGTACAAATATGGACCTAGGGACATGGCTTGAACAAACTTAAATCTCACCCCCATAAGGATGCTGCATACCAAATATCAAAACATTCCGACTGCTGGATCTGAAGAAGATTTTTAAAGAAAATTCCTCATTTTGAACTAAGTTATAATTCGGGCTACCACATTGAGCCCAAATATGAACCCAGAGACTTGGCTTGGACGCACTTGAATCTCACCCCCCTAAGCATGGTGCATACCCAATATCAAAAGATTCTGTATGCTGGATCTTGAGAAGAAGATTTTCAAAGAAATTTGCCTGAAATGCACTAAGTTCAAATTTGGGCTCCTATACTGAGCCCAAATATAAACCCAGGGGGCCGATTTGAACAAACTTGAATCAGATCCACCCCACAATGTTGCATACCAAATATCAAAAGATTCTGTCTGCTGGATCTGGAGAAGAAGATTTTTGAAGAAATTTGCCTGAAATGCACTAAGTTCGAATTTCGACTTCTATAGTGAGCCCAAATATGAATCCAGGGGGCCGATTTGAACAAACTTGAATCAGATCCACCCCACAATGTTCCATACCAAATATGAAAAGATTCTGCCTGCTGGATCTGGAGAAGAAGATTTTTGAAGAAATTTGCCTGAAATGCACTAAGTTCGAACTCGAGCTTCTATAGTGAGCCCAAATATGAATCTAGGGAGCCGATTTGAACAAACTTGAATCAGATCCACCCCACAATGTTGCATACCAAATATCAAAAGATTCTGCCTGCTGGATCTGGAGAAGATTTTTTAAGAAATTTGCCTGAAATGCACTAAGTTCGAAATCGGGCTCCTATACTGAGCCCAAATATGAACCCAGGGGGCTGATTTGAACAAACTTGAATCAGATCCACCCTACAATGTTGCATACCAAATATGAAAAGATTCTGCCTGCTGGATCTGGAGAAGAAGATATTTGAAGAAATTTGCCTGAAATGCACTAAGTTCGAAATCAAGCTTCTATAGTGAGCCCAAATATGAATCTAGGGAGCCGATGTGAACAAACTTGAAACAGATCCACCCCACAATGTTGCATACCAAATATCAAAAGATTCTGCCTGCTGGATCTGGAGAAGAAGATTTTTGAAGAAATTTGCCTGAAATTAGGGTTCATACAGAATTCCCATATTGAAATTCAAGGCTATTTTAGGGCTTTTTTAAGGCCATTTTTATTATTTTTCAAGGCTCTGAACACAGACCCGCCAAGTGTGTCTGCAGTGGCACTAAGATTGAGGAGGTTCAATGAGGGAGTCTCCCCTGGGTTTGGAGATTTAAAAAAAAAAAATACCTCTAGAATTTGGCTCACCTGTGCCTTCTGAGGCTACTTTTCAATCAGTTTAAAAAGATAAAACTCACCTGCAGTACATGATTCTCGACTGCAAACAGTGGCACAACACATGATTTCTCAGATTTGTTTTCATGTACTTCAGAACATTATGCCTAATGTATATTCACAATATGTACTACAGTGCACTCAGAATTGTCTTCATCCATTTCAGTTCATGCTTATATGTATATTCATTATTCACAATATGTATACTTAACTCTCTGAACACTGGTGTCCAAATGCACTGCTGGTCAAATGTCAACTTATCTCAGTCAACAATTCAACGATTTATATCTTGGGTGACAAAGCTCCAATGAGCTCTGTCAATCAAGATATAAATTGTTGAATTCTTGACTTCACAAGAAGGAATATTATAATACATGTAAAGTTGGCACTTGACAAGTGGGACATTTCAACACCAGAGTGCAGACAGTCAAATAGCATTTAGTTTAAACAATATTTATTTCAGATCAAGTAAAATTTACAAAGAACAACGACAAACAAATAACAGAATAGAACATGAACTGAAGTGGATTCAGCAGTAAGCTTGAAGCTTATACAAGGCTGTCTCAAATAGCATTTGCACCTCCCTGTACAGTATAGCAACTCAGTATTCCTTTAATTTTTTCAGTTTTTCCTCAATTTTCAGGTTGAAATCATGTGATTGTTCTATTTTCTCCTTTGCCTTCTGTCTTAGAGAATTAGAATGAGCCACATGAGACAAATTTCCTTCTTTTTCTGCTTTCAGTGAATAATCATCAGCTATCTTGATTAGAGAATCTGTATCCAATTTTGCTTGCTTAGATTTTCTTCTCAAATCGTCTATTTCATCTTCTAAATATTTTCTTTTTCTTTTCTCAGTCTCAGTTTTCTTTCTCTCCTTCTGTTGAAAAAGATATCTTTCATACTTGGTTCTGGAATGTGAAGCACTTGCAAGAAGCTGTTTATTTACATTTACATTCAACACACCACCGATGGAATTCACATAGTCACATACAAGTCGTTGTGCTACTAGGGACTCATTTTTTAGATTTTCCACTTCCACTTGTTTACTGACTGAAAATCCTCTTTCCACGGATGCTTGTCCATGTGAAAGTGTGAGTAATATTTTCACCACATTCAAGATTTTGCTGTACTGCTCACTTGACATATAATTACAAAAGAATTCATTGATACCATCTTTATAGCATAGGAAACCAGTAAATTTATCTGATCCAATGACTGGGATCTGGTCAAGGAATTGGGAATATTGCTCAATAATAATATCACAATCTCGCTCATATATCCGGTTCTTGTTAACGAGCATTGTCAACAGTTTTTTAAATTTTTCTTTACAGCCCACGCTATCAGCAACCATTTCCCTGGGATCTAAAGCTGACAGGTATTTAACAAATTGAAAAGTAATTGGACATTTTTCCAACAATTTGTTCAGCAACTTGAAAATTAAGCTCCTACATTCCATTTTAAATTGTAATATCTGTCGATCACTCAATTTAGATTTCACAGCATCCTTCAAAGTTCTCTCTGTTGAGAAGCCCATCTCTATCTTGTTGTATGGAATATAATTCTTGTCATCATCCAGATCAATGTTTAAGATTTTTTCTCCATTTTTGCCAGTTAATACTTCTGGTTTCAAAATTCTTCTCATGAGACCTTCAATTATGTTTGTCAAATCTGTATAGAGAAATGGCACCATTGGCCTGTCTGTTTGGTAATTTAGTAAAAAAGTTTGCAAGTGAAGTGCCACACTTCTGAAAAATTCCAATTTTGTCAAAATCAACTTGTCTTGGGTGGCTGCAGCAACAACTTGATATGATTTGCTTGTTGGTTTTGAAATCTCTTTTCTTTCAGCCTTTTTAACAAATAATGTAATTTGTGTCCATATTGAAATCGCTCGTTCACATACTGGTACATTTTCCATCCAACGGTGAGAAACAAATTTAAGTGAGAGTACTGTAGTCTGTTATCCATTCAAAATCTTCTCTACGAGCAGGAATATCTTTGAAAAGATAATACAAGCTAGACAATACTGAAGAAATATTCCACTCAGTGGCAACATCACCTGTCTTGAATGCATTGTGAGCTACATGTAGACTGCAGGATCCAATATTAATGAGTCCAACATCATAGTCTCTTTTGATGTTATTTTTAATTTTCTCAAAACATTTCCAGTTAACATTGGGCCCGTCCGTGGATATTTGTAACATATTCTGTATTTTAAGATGTGAGATGCCTTCATAAAAGTGCTTAACCATATCCTCGGCAGTTGCATGGCCCATGAATTGGGAACCAAGATATATAGTCATGACGCTATTCCCCTTCCAGTAACGTAATTTAAAGTCCATCTGTTTAGACTGAGCTTTTTTATTTAATGATTCGTCAAACATGACAACAAAGTAATTTGTCACATCTTGCATTAACAGATCTTTTATGTATTCTGCTATGCCAAATACGCACAAATAAGCAGTTTTTCTCTCACCACATGAATATCGGTCTGCAATCTTGCTGTCCGGGAACATAAGTTTAAATAATTTTGTATTGTTTTCATTTGATTTATAAGAATTGTGAGTGACAACTGTCTGAATGGTCCATAAAATTTCAGCTTTATGGGTATTGTTCCTCTGAACAAAGTCTGGGACACTCCGAACTGGTAATGGTGCCTGTACCTCTGCAGGCTCTGGTTGAACTTTTACATTTAGCGTTTCTGTTCCATCTGCTTTCCGCAATAAACAATCTGATTGGTCTTTATTTCCAATTTCAGTTTTACCACAAAAATAGTTTGCAAGTGGTTGAAAACAATTATCCGTTGATTGTTCATTACTTTTATGTTTTACACTTCTCGAATGCGATCGGAGGGCACTCTCACCCATTTTTCCCAGATCAATTTTCTTTCGACAACATGAGCAATACGCTTTATATTTGTCGTCTCTCACTTCCTGTACCCAGCTGTATTGGCTTGCCCATTTCCTTAAGAATGTGCACCGGCCCATGTCCTTTTGAATTTTTCCAATGCGTGGTTGAAATCACAAAAGAATTTTAACATAACAAAAGCTTTCCAAATGAATAAATACGTTTCTGGATGCTTCCGGTTTGCTTGTATGTATCCGTAATGCTCCGTAATACCGACTGAAAAAAAACCTCCTCGGCTGTTTGCGACTAAAGCCCATTTATGTTCAACAATCACATGGGAAGTTGGGAGTGGGGTGGGGGTGCACAGTCATGTTCCAAATGTTACTTTCACTTTTTTACAAACAATGAACAGTACTTTCTCACCTATTCACTAATCCCTTTCAAATTCAAGGACTATTCAAGGCTGGTGGTCAATTCTCAAGGGCTTTTCAAGGCTTTTATCAATTTTAGGGCCTTTTCAGGGCAGACACGGAAATTCAAGGACTTTTCAAGACTGTGCGAACCCTGTGAAATGCACCAAGTATCGAATTCGGGCTTCTATAGTGAGCCCAAATATGAATCCAGGGGGCCGATTTGAACAAACTTGAATCAGATCCACCCCACAATGTTGCATACCAAATATAAAAGATTTTGCCTGCTGGATCTGGAGAAGAAGATTTTTGAAGAAATTTGCCTGAAATGCACTAAGTTCGAATTCGAGCTTCTATAGTGAGCCCAAATATGAAAATAGGGAGCCGATTTGAACAAACTTGAATCAGATCCACCCCACAATGTTGCATACCAAATATCAAAAGATTCTGCCTGCTGGATCTGGAGAAGAAGATTTTTGAAGAAATTTGCCTGAAATGCACTAAGTTCGAATTCGAGCTTCTATACTGAGCCCAAATAAAAACCCAGGGAGCCAATTTGAACAAACTTGAATCAGATCCACCCTACAATGTTGCATACCAAATATCAAAAGATTCTGCCTGCTGGATCTAGAGAAGAAGGTTTTTTAATCTTTTTCCCATTGCCTACAGTGTTAAAAAGTGCTGACTCAGCACTTTTTCAAAGTCCTGAAAAAAGTAGCTTGTGATCAAACCGATAGGGATTTTTTTTAACCATTCTATTCTACTGGATAAAAGTAAGCTTTATACAAAATAAGAATTCTCTGTGCCATGTAGTTTTGAAGATATGGCAGTTTTAAGGTTTTTCCTATTTTTAGCTCCCGAGATTCCTACGGGGCAATGAGAAAAAAAATTTTTGCATCAATCAACTACTTATGACCCATTATCATCTCATATCAAATTTGGTTTAAATCGACCTCACGGTTCAGAAAATAGAAATTTTAGGCGTGGCCAAAATTTTTACTCCTCCCATAACGAAGGTAAATAATGCCCGACAAACTTCTCTTGAACAAACTTGATTCTACACCTCAAAAGGAAGCTGCATACCAAATATCAAGTCTCTGCTACTGCTGGTTCATGAGAAGAAGATTTTCAAAGATTTTGGTGCCCCTTGGGGCCCAGGAGGAGGGGCAACTTCATTTGAACAAATCTGAATTGACATTAGGTAATAAACATTTACCCAATATTTGAAAAATATTGGGCCAGTGGTTTCTTCGGAGAAGTTGGTTTTGTAAAGTTTACGCCGGACGACGACGGACGGACGACGGATGGAAAGCGATTAGTAAAGCTCACCTTGAGCTTCGCTCAGGTGAGCTAAAAATAGGAGGTGCACATCTTCAATGTATGTAAAAGAAGGTCTGCGAGTTCCAATGGAGTTTGTTCAAGGGTTTAAGAGGAGTAGCGGATAGCAGATCTATACCCTCCCTCCTATCTCCCCCCCCCCCCAACCTAAAACCTGAGTTGACAAAGACTATTTTTGAATATGGAGAACTGTAAATAAGAAAATATCTGAAAAGAAAATAGGAGGTGCACATCTGCAATGTGTGTAAAAGAATTTCTGAAAGTTTCAATGAAATCTGTTCAATGGTTTAAGAGGAGTTGCGGATAGCAGATCTGTAAAAACCTGAATTGACAAAGACCATTTTTGAATATGGGCAATTGTAAATATGAAAATATCTGAAAAGAAAAGAGGAGGTGCACATCTGCAATGTATGTAAAAGAATGTGTGAAAGTTTCAATGAAATCTGTTCAATGGTTTAAGAGGAGTTGTGGATAGAAGATCTGTACAGAATGTCAATTGAATTTGACAAAGTTCATTTTTCAATATGGGAAACTGTAAAAAAGAAAATATCTGAAAACAAAATAGGAGGTGCACATCTTCAATGTTTGTAAAAGAAGGTCTGAGAGTTTCAATGAAATCCGTTCACTGATTTAAGAGGAGTTGCAGATAACAGATGTGACAAAGTTCATTTTTCAATATGGGAAACTGTAAAAAAGAAAATATCTGAAAACAAAATAAGAGGTGCACATCTTCAATGTTTGTAAAAGAAGGTCTGAGAGTTTCAATGAAATCCGTTCACTGATTTAAGAGGAGTTGCAGATAGCAGATGTGACAAAGTTCGTTTTTCAATATGGGAAACTGTAAAAAAGAAAATATCTGAAAACAAAATAGGAGGTGCACATCTTCAATGTTTGTAAAAGAAGGTCTGAGAGTTTCAATGAAATCCGTTCACTGATTTAAGAGGAGTTGCAGATAGCAGATGTGTACACCCCTCCCCCTCTGTCCCCCCCCCCCCCCCCCCAAAGCGTAACACCCCTATAGCATAACAGACGAACGGGCATATGTCGGAATATGAAAATATCTGAAAGAAAAATAGGAGATGCACATCTTCAATGTATGTAAAAGAAGGTCTGCGAGTTCCAATGGAGTTTGTTCAATGGTTTAAGAGGAGTAATGGATAGCAGATCTATACCCCACCCTACTAAAACCTAAATTGACAAAGACCATTTTTGAATATGGGGAACTGTAAATATGAAAATATCTGAAAAGAAAGTAGGAGGTGCACATCTGCAATGTATGTAAAAGAATGTCTGAAAGTTTAAGAGGAGTTGCGGATAGCAGATCTGTACAGAATGTCAATTGAATTTGACAAAGTTCATTTTTCAATATGGGAAACTGTAATGAAAGAGTCAATGACACTGTAGCTCAACTTGTCAAGACATGTACATGTATAGTATGTGACACAGCAATGAGAGACATCTACATAATGACCTGATAACAAAGGTACATATAAAGTATTGTAACGGTCTGTACATAAATACTGACTGTTGCTTGTAACAAATGTATAGGTAAAGTATTGTAAAGGTGGATGACAGTCAGATGCTAAACTAGAAAAGAAATCTTTGAGTCCCAGAGTGGGTCTGACTGAACCCCAAAATATTTGTTCTCATAGCACAGTGATAACAAAGGCACCCCAAAACACACTCGTTCCTGTCCCAAGGTGATAACAAAGGTACCCAAGAAGTTTTGTAAAGATCAGTTCATAAATACAAGCTGTATAGAAGTTGTGACAAAAAACTCATTGGACCTAATTTCGGTACAAAATGGCCAATGGCAGCTATCTTGAATTTTGGACCGCACCCAGAAACACTCGTTCTCGTTCCAAGGTGATAACAAAGGTACCCAAAAAGTTTCGTGAAGATCGGTTCATAAAAACAGCCTCTAGCCTGAGCCATATTGACATATGCACTTACTGTGTACAAGTAGCACTGAATAAATCAAAGTTCATCTAATTTGCATAATTTCTGCACGAGAAAAAAACTCGTTTCATACAGAAGTTCCGTACAAAAAACTGATTGCACTAATTTTGGTACAAAATGGCTGCTGGTGGCCACACCCAGAAACACTCGTTCTCATCCCACGGTGATAACAAACGTACCCAAGAAGTTTCGTAAAGATTGGTTCATAAATACGGCCTCTAGCCTGAGCCGTATAGAAGTTGTGTACAAAAAACTGATTAGACCTAATTTCGGTACAAAATGGCCACTGGCAGCTATCTTGAATTTTGGACCGCACCCAGAAACACTCGTTCTTATTCCAAGGTGATAACAAAGGTACCCAAGAAGTTTCGTGAAGATTGGTTCATAAAAACAGCCTCTAGCCCGAGCCGTATTGACATATGCACTTACTGTGTACAAGTAGCACTGAATAAATCAAAGTTCATCTAATTTGCATAATAACTGCACGAGAAAAAAACCCGTTTCATACAGAAGTTCCGTACAAAAAACTGATTGCACTAATTTTGGTACAAAATGGCTGCTGGTGGCCACACCCAGAAACACTCGTTCTCATCCCACGGTGATAACAAACGTACACAAGAAGTTTCGTAAAGATTGGTTCATAAATACGGCCTCTAGCCTGAGCCGTATAGAAGTTGTGTACAAAAAACTGATTAGACCTAATTTTGGTACAAAATGGCCACTGGCAGCCATCTTGAAATTTGGACCGCACCCCAAAACACTCGTTCTCGCCCCAAGGTGATAACAAAGGTACCCAAGACGTTTCATGAAGATTGGTTCATAAATACAGACTCTAGCCCGAGCCGTATTGGCATTTGCACTTACAGTGCTGAAAGTAACACTAAATACATCAAAGTTAGTCTAATTTGCATAATTTACGCACGAGAAAAAAACCCGTATTATATGTGATGTATCCCATGGTACTAAACATTCATACAAAAAATTAGTGAAGCGCTTTCATATGGAAGTTCTGCTCCAAAATATGATTGCACCTAATTTTGTACAAAATGGCTGCCATCGGCCATCTTGAATTTCGGACCGGACCCCAAAACACTCGTTCTCGTCCCACAGTCATAACAAAGGTACCCAAGAAGTTTCGTAAAGATCGGTTCATAAATACGGCCTCTAGCCCAAGATGTATTGAATTGTTGATGGACAGACGGACGACTGGTCCTGGCATAAGCTCAAATTTGACTTACGTCAAAGTTGAGCTAAAAATGAAAATATCTGAAAAGAATATAGGAGGTGCACATCTTCAATGTATGTGAAAGAACGTCTGAGAGTTTCAATGAAATCCGTTCACTGGTTTAAGAGGAGTTACGGATAGCAGATGTGTACCCCCAAAGCGAAACGGATGGACGGTACGACGGACGGATGGACAGACGGACGTACAGACGGACCAAGTGATCACTATATACCTCCCACTTTTCAAGTGGGTGGTATAAAAACTTAGATGTGAGTCTTCCATGGAAAACGTGTGTCGCCTGGCGTTTCAGACAGAATTCTAAGTGGAAAAGGGGCATAACTCTGGAAAAAATACAGCGGATCAAAAAATAAAATAGAAGGTGCACAATGCCATGATGTGATAAAGAATCACTGAAAGTTTCATCAAAATCCATTCATAGGTTAAAGAGGAGTGGCGGATAAGAGAAGCCTGGCATTTCAGACAGAATTCTAAGTGGAAAAAGGGCATAACTCTGGAAAAAATACAGCGGATCAAAAAATAAAATAGGAGGTGCACAATGCCAAGAAGTGATAAAGAATCACTGAAAGTTTCATCAAAATCCATTCATAGGTTAAAGAGGAGTGGCGGATAAGAGAAAGTGTGACGCGGACGACAAAAGTAATCCCTATATGTCGCTCCCCACTTCGTGGGGCGGCGCCACAATAACAAGAGGCCCCAAGGGGCCTTAATCACTCACCTTACAAAGTGGTTCAAAGAAGTATTTTGAGTCACCTTCAGTTAGTCCTGGTTCATCAACACTACAAGGGAATGAAGCCATGAAATTATTCATAACTCTGGTGTCCATGTCAGATTCTTATTATCTAGGGCATTTAATTTGCCAACCTAAAACCCATTTTCGTAGGTAATAATATTTGCCGACCTAAAACCCATTTCCGTAAGTAATAAATTTGCCAAGGCATTTTCATGAATGTTGCGATTTTTAAGCACGTTCAAATTTTTTCCTGTGGGGAACACCAAACTCGAAGGATTATCACATTAAAAATTGGTTTTGAGGTCGATTTTGATGTTTATATATCAATGTTTATTCTAAACATAATTTGCAGTGTCGTTGAGATTTGAGGTAAATCCACTGAACGTACTGAAAAGCCATCTCATGAACTGTTCAGTTTGACAATCTACTGTGGTGTGCCTTAATTGCTCACCTGACATGTTGTTCAAAGAAGTATTTTGGATCACATTAAGCTAATCATGGCTCATCAACACTTCAGAGGAATGAAGTAATGAAATTATTATAGGAGTCCTTTTTTTTTTTTACATAAATTCATTCTAATTCCTTCAAAACACATTTAGTAGCATTTTTTTTCATCTGCTTACTTGACCCCTGGGGTGGGGTTAGTGGTCATAGGGGTATTTTTGGGGGGCAGTGGGGGAGGGGGTGCCTAAAATCATTCCACATCTTTCAAAATATATTTTGCAGCCAAACATTTTGTTACATCTAACTCCACCCCCTCCCCCAACAAGGAAGGGAGGGGAGGACATAGGGTAAAAACATTTTCACATAAAACCACTCTTAATCCATCTTGGAACTCGATTTTGAAAAGAATTGAAAAAATTTTTTCCGAATTTTGGTCCAAAATTTCGGAGTCCGAACCGGACCCAAAATATTTTAGGCTAGAAATTTTTTTTTTTTGTCTCAAACTTGAACAAAATGCATAAAAAACAAAAAAAATTCCAAATTTTGGTCCAAAATTTCCAAGACGGAACCAGTCCCAAATTTTTGGGCTAATTTTTTTTCTGTCTCAGAATTGAACAAAACGTCTAAAAATTTTTTCCAAATTTTGGTCCGAACCAGACCCAAAATTTTCATATCAACTGGTGGATCTGAAGAAGATTTTTAAAGAATGTTCCACATGCTGCACTATGTTAAAATACGGGCTCCAATAGAGAGCCCAAATCTTAACTCAGGGACTCGATTTGAACAAACTTGAATCTGATCCCCCTAGGGATATTGTATAACAAATATGAAAAGATTCTGCCTGGTGGATCTGAAGAAGATTTTTTTTTAATTTAATTTTTTAAAAAATTTATGGGTGATATCAGAGTTATGCCCCCTGTGGTGCATCCTGTAGGCGTGGCAACTTTATTTGAATAAACTTGAATTGACATATAAGGAACATGCACACCAAATCTGGTTCAATTTGATCCAGTAGTTTGTGAGGAGAAGTCGATAATTTAAAGTTCACAATGGACGACGGACGGCAAGTGATAAGTTGAGCTCCCTTCGGTGAGCTAAAAATAACAAGAGGCCCCAGGGGGCCTTAAGGCACTCACCTGCCATGGTAGTCTAAATATCAAACCAGGGACTTGACTTGAATAAGCTGGATACGCCGCTCCTAAGAAAAGCATATACCAACTAGATGAAGCGATTGTGCCCACACAATACACAGGATTTTCCTTCTATTTTCAGTTCCTGCACTTGTACTTCCCAAAACTGAGATAAACACATAAAAAACAGATTTTTTTTTTATTTTTGCTTTGAAATTTTCGAAGTCCCAAACAAAATTTTTTCAGACTAAAATATTTTTTTTCTCCTTCTTAAAATAGACCAAAACGCATAAAAAACCAAAGAACTAATTTTCGGATTTTGGTCCAAAATTTTCGAAGCCCCACCCGGCCCCCAAATTTTCAGTGTAAAAAATTTTTTTTTTTCTCTTAAAAGTGACCAAAATGCATAAAAAACAAAAAAACTCATTTCTGGAGTTTGGTTTGGACCAGGACCCCAAATTTTCAGCACAAACATGAACCCAGGGATTTGGCTTGAGCAAACTTGAATCTCACCACCCTAAGCATGCTGCGTACCAAATATCAAAAGATTCCTATTGGTAGATCTGAAGAAGATTTTCAAAGAATACTCCTCATACTGCATTAATTTAAACATTTGGGCTCCCATAGAGAGCCCAAATATGGACCCAGGGAATTGATTTCAATAAACTTGTGAAACAATCTTCCAAAGATGTTATATGTGAAATTTGAAAGCTTTTGGAGCAGTGGTTTGGGAGAAAAGTAGTCTTAAATGTTTTTCCCATTATCCACAGTGTTAAAAAATGCTGACTCAGCACTTTTTCAAAGTCCCCAAAAAGTACTCCATGATAAAACCGATAGCAATTTTTTTTACCATTCCATTCTGTCGGTCCTAAGGAAGCTTCACACCACATAAGAATTCTCAGTGCCTTGAAGTTTTGGAGATATGGGGGTTTTAATTTTTTTTCTATTTTTAGCTCCTGCGGTGGTTCCCATGGGGCGACGGGAAAAATATTTTTGGCATAAATTAAGTACTTATGACCCAATAAGCCCTCATATCAAATTTGATTCAAATCTGCCTCTCGGTTTGGAAAGTTAAAAAATTTATAGTAATTTATATATTTTTTATACTTACCAATGACCCAGACATAGCTGGTGCTAACTCTTAAAATATAGGGCCAAACACAAATTTTGCCCCCCAATCCCCAAAATTTGCATCTAAAACTAAAGAAAACATGTCCAGAGAGGCCCTCCACCCTTCGCCCCCACTGCGCATGCGCAGTGTCAAGGACGTTCCGAAATTGGCGCCATTTATCATTCTAATAACCAGTGCCTGGTAAGCGCTATGTACTCAGCGGGGAGGCAAGAGTTCCCAACTCCTGGGAGGGCCATCCCCGTCTGGGTCATTGGTAAGTATAAAAAATATATAAATTACTATAAATTTTTTAACATTTTTATACTGTACCAATGACCCAGACATAGCTGAATAGTAAAAAGGCTGGAGGGCCAAGGACATAGAGCAAAATGGAATACGCTCAATAAAATAAAATAGAGTCATCCCCTGTAGGGAAAAGAAGTAATAGGCCTTACATGTATCTTTCTTATTTATGATAAATTAGAAAGATACAACACCTTCCAAAAATTGAGCTTCATACATCCATGTACTCTATTAATATCCAATAATCCTTATACTAATAATTTTTAAAGTAAGCCAATAATAAAGTAAGTCTAGAGAATAGAGACTCTTATACTCCTAAAAGTGTGTGAGAATTGCATAATCATGTCCGTTGACATATGCAATATTCAAAAGCTATACTTTAAAAACTAAGACTTGAATGAATTTTATAAACTTAAACTTCTCACTAAACAACCATCCTAAAAACAGCTCAGAATTACTAACTCCGGAGGAGGTATCCCCTTGTTTTCATAGTAAAAACAGGTGACCCAAGGGAACACCCTCCCCCCCCCCTTTTTCTTGCCCTGGGTCAAATAGCCCAGAGCGAAGAGGGCAGCCGAACGGAGACACTGCCGAAACAGACAGCCTACCTAGCTATAGTAGCAACTGTTAAGTGAATGACATTCTGAGCAGTAGATAATAGACCTAACAATAGAGGCCTCCAGAAATGGACTCGATATTTCTGAGATAAAATTCATGAATGGATGGCTGAGCGCAATGAGCAGCCTTCAAAAATCTATAATAGAACACTATTAATGTAAGCCCAAGAAGTAGAAGAACTCTTACTTCATGAGCCGAAATCTTAAGCACAACTGCTAAGCCAATGATATACCATAAGCAGTACGCTAGTTAATAGAATCCATTAACAATAAAATGGAGCGTAACGTCCTTCTACTAGACATCAAAGACAGAAGAAGCTTACGCCCTTGTAATAAACAGATATCTGTTTATAAATACATAAACTGTACCCGGAAAGAGTAAAGGCCTATGCCCATACGAAGACGGAAGGACCTTAAAATAATAGGTTCCGGATAATAGGAGCCTAACTCTTATGCAACAATCCAACCTAAATAGTAACGGAAGTATTGATTCCGAAACTATGAAAGTGAAAATCATCCATCGATAGTGCATGAAACTCACTGACTCTACAGTAAAAGAGAAACCAACAGAATTACTGTCTAAAAGGTCAGAATTTGAAAACTACTGTTTCCAGAGGCTCAAATGATTACTTAGCTAAATAAGAACCTGAAGTTAAAATCCGTATAGGAATTTAATCTAAAGATTCTAAGTCTATTTATCAAAAAGTTACTAACTGACTTAGATAAAGAGACAAAAGACTCAATTGTAAACTATCGTAGAGTGCATAGGTATGAGGTAACATAAACCTATAACCTAAATAACAACAGGCTGCAGTAGATCTTGTGAAACAAGTATACTAAAAAATAGCAATGAGTAGTATGGAGGGATCAACCATATGAACATAATGATCCCTACACCACGACGGAAGAGCCTCCACTTTAGTCGCATAGAATAGCGAAGAAGAGGATCTCCTATAGTAAGAAATCGCGTCCAAAGCTCGTCCAGTACAGTGCTTACAATGCAATATGGACCACACAACGGAAAACATGAAGGTTGCGACCTTGCTGGTTGTGATAAAAATGACACGATTTACCCAGTGAAAAAAGATCCTCACATAGAGGAAGATTTCACGTTAAGATCCACAGTAGACAAGAGAGTAAATTACTCATGATCTCTGTGAAGATAGAGATGCTATCAACAGAAATATATTGTGGTTGTTTATCTTAGCAATACCTGCTAAAAACAACAGCGCCGGAGGATACGCGTATCCTATCATTCTGTCCTATAGATCAATAGAGCGTTAACAGTATTAGCTCAGAGATCTGGACAAGCCAACACATACGTCTGCAATTGATTAGCCAACTGTGTCATAAATAAAACATCATTGGGCGCTCCCATAGATAGCAAATCTGATTGAATACTTGTTTGTTGAGAGTCCATTCTGACAGCAACAAGCGACCCGTAAGAGAACGGGAGTGCGATAAAACAATCAGACGACCCAGAATATGACGGACCAAAACTGAACTTGGTGTACTATAACCAACAGACGGATTCTTTCCATTAAATTGAATAACGGAAACGAAAGAGTGCCTCCCTGGTTCCGGAGATACGCCACTACTGTCGAATTAAAGGACAGGAATTTGGGCATGCGTTTCTGAATAATGTTCATGCAATGACATAAAGCAAGCCTAAAAAACATTATTCCGCGGAAGTTAACTGATAGCTAAAAGACTGCGGAACCCAAAGACCCTGGCACTTCGAATCCGTAGGGATCAGAATATATCCCAATCTGTTTGACTGGCAACGGTCATAACAGCCACACTCGGGTCCGGCAACTGCGGCGGCACTCTCTGAGTCAACCACCGAATGTTTGCCCCAGTCTGAATCTCTTGTAACACTAGATAGACAAGAGAATGTATAAATCAAGCAATTCATGGATTGCCGGAAAGTTGCCGTCGAAGAGAAGCTCCTCCGAGAACGAAGCGACTCTGAGAGAGTTCTTAACCTACTATCCACGCGTGGATGTAGCTAGGGCTGCGTCACGTCTAACTAACTCCAATCAGCCACTGAAGGGCGGAGTTATACGTGAACAAACTACTGCCCTCAAAAGAAATTACATTGAGAATAATATCCCGTAAATCTTTTCTTGAAGACGTAATGATAACGCCTCAGTAAGGCGGATTACGTAAAATAAAGCGTCTAAGTTAAGTCTAATATACATAATGTCGTTCCCAACATTGAAATTGGAAAAGACATAAACGGTGAAAAAGAATATATGCAGTCTTTAATCACACCGTCTAGACGCATATGAACTCTCGGTATGCCCTGCTCTGCCAAAATAAACTATATGTAAAAAAGATAAAATGGCAGAAATGAGCCACGCGGACAAGAAACTAAACTATCATGCTTAGTAGCCGTCTTGTATATATATAATATATAGCGTCGAAAAATAAAACACATGTTGTAATGACAATATTGGACTGCGTCGGTAAGTCAGGGACAAGTCCCTGTACCGATCGAAAAATCCGAGTCCAATGACGCTATAAGTCTCTTATCCAAGATCGCAGCAATGAAGTCCGAAAAATAATCACTGGAAGAAATGCCAGAAGATATGAAAGGCATCTTCCGATACTACTAAAGGGAAAACTCGAAATCTTTCGAATCCCTTTCGCCATCCTGTCGGACCCTATAAAGCGTTCGGTCGTCCGTAGCTTGATGCAACCGCGGACCGCACCGACCCAGCGCCGTCGGATAATTCCTGATTCGACCGAGAAACCGTCAAATGCTGGGATGCTGCGAAACAACTGTGCTAACTCGGATAGCACGTCCGTCACTGAGGCCTGAGGAGCAGCGGTCTTACGATGCATTGCCGCAGGAAGCTCCGAGATCGTTACCCCGTGCATACTTCCAATATGCGAGCGAACGGAGTGTATAGGCCTCGTGTCCCTTGGCTACCGGATGGCGCGACCTATTCGCTGTGGAATCACTGAATGCCGAAACTGATCGGATACTCGAGGTCACGTAGCCAATGTGCGGTCGTGTGCCCTGCTGTGAGGATGAGGAAGCATTAAAGACAGTCTCTCGGACTGTCAATATAACGGAGCGTCCCGAGCAACGGACATATGCTCCGAATGTAAAATATCTGAACCACAACATGCGGTCCCCTATGTTGTTGGCTTCCTCCGATCTGTCCTCAATCTGCCGTCACTGGGTGAGTACTAAAGTAATTAAAGTGCTCGCATCACCCAAATCTCCTTCCTAGACCGCAACGGACGAACCCGGCAGCCGAACCATTCGATGAATGTACGCTACACCGGGTGAGCTAGCGAATGTCACTCCGGAAGCGATAGACATATTCCATGAGCACTTATTGCCGCTAACTCTTCATTAACTATGACGACAGAGGCACACTTTTGAAAGACATCTCCATAACTCTTCGAACAAGAAACCAGAAATGCTTGGATAGCAAGCATAAAATAATAATATATATAGCGTCGTTCAATAATTCGAAAGTTTGTGTGACATTATTGGACTATGTCGGAACTGAGGGACGATGTCCCTGAACCGAACCAAAAATTTCTAAGTCCACCGACGCTATCAGTTTCTTATCCGGCATCGCAGCATATGTTGTTCCGAAAGGGAAAGCTTGAAATCCACCGAATCCCTTTCGGTATCCCGTCGGACCGGATGAAACTTTCGGACGTCCGTACCCGCTTCCGCGGAGCGTCCCGACCCAGCATCGTCGGATAAAATATATGCGACAGATTCAGTTGATGCTGGGATGCTGCGATAAACTGTGCTATTAAGGAAAGCACGTTCGTTCCCGAGGCCTGTGCAGTAGCGGACTTACGATGCATTGCCGCTGGAAGCTCCGTGTACGTTGACTCCCGCATACTTCCTATGCGAACGTCCGGAGTCTGCAGACCTCGAGTCCCCGGCTACCGACCCAGCGCTGTCGGATAATTCTCGATCCGACACCGTTTCTGTCGGCTGCTGGGATGCTGCGATAAGCTGTGCTATGTGCACAAGAATGTCCGGCGTCGAGACCTGCGGAGGCGCAGTCTATCGCTGCTTCGCCGAGGGCAGCTCCGCATCAGATGGCTCCCGCATACTTTTCCTATGCGAACGTCCGGAGTCCATCGGTCTCGAATCCCTGGCTGCCGGATGGTGTGACCTGGTCGCCGAAGAATCCTTGATCGGCGAAGCTGGTAATATATCGGCGGTCACGCAGCCAAGGTGCGGTCGTGTGCGCTGACGAGAAGAGGAAGCCTTAGCAGTCTCAGCGGACTGCCTATACAACGGAGCGTCCCGAGCGACGGACGTATGCTCCGCTAACGACACATTTGTACCACAACATCTGGGGCCAGATGTTGTTGAACGAGAGAGGGGCCTCTCTCGCTTGCCGTCCGGATGGACCGGAACGAGCTATGAACCGGACTAAAAGGCTTCCTCCGTTCTCCCTCCGATCCGCCGTCACTGGGTGTGCATTAAGTTAATTTTATAGTGCTCGCATCACCCCAAAATTCCTTCTAGACCGCAACGGACGAACCCGGCTGCCGAACCATTCGGTGAATGGACGCTACACCGGGCGAGCTAGCGGACGTCAAAGGCCGTCGAACCTACTAGGGTCCTCTTAGGCAATTGGCGTATTACATGAGCACTTTTCCGCTAGCCCTTCATTAATTGTGACGACGGAGGCACACTGTTGGAAGACATCACAGATACATCACCCTAATCTTGATCGTCTGAAATAGAAATTGATAAAGTAGAGTGACCCTGCGGGGAAAGGACCGGAGTGTCCAAATCCCCAACAACATACCGTGACATACGCTTCCCATATTGTCATCGAAATCATACGATACAGAACCGGAGTTAATGCGAGTACACTGACCACATATAGAATGATAATAAGGTCAGAGGAAGACTTCCTCTTAAAACAATAGATCAATATCCTTTCAATGTGAAAAGAAAACAAGTCCTGGTACTCGCACTAACCCCTGGCAATCAAAATACATAATAATAATATGATCCATTAATATAGAAAAAATAATTGAAATCAAAATATTTTGAAAAAATATTTTTTCAGAACAGCCCAAGTTTCTGAAAAGTAACGTTGAGCCCCAATGGATCCCAAGCCTAAGTGTGGACAAAAATTTTAAAAATATTTTAAACAATTTATTCAACACTTACGAACAATAATAATGTATCTAGTTATGATTGAAATAACATAAAGATATTATTATTTAGAAATCCCCCCCTCACACAGAGGGCTGTTGTAAATGTAAACAATGAGTGTAAAAACACTAAAATAAGACTCCAGGCACCCAGGCCCGAAATCAGTTACCAAAAATACACCATCTGATGCAAAACAGAGACTTCCAGGGAAGAAACTGCAGAACATCAGATGGTAGATGCAGAACACAACGCCTAACCACCCGTAGGTGAAGACGTAAACATGGGGAAAGAACAGAATTCATTCTGTTATTCAGCTAAACTCCCAAGAAATTTTAGTAATAATAATTACAGAAATTATGCCAAAAGCATGGGAGAATAGCAAGGGGGAACTTAAAGGACAGGGAGAGAGGAAAAACACTTGTAAAAACAGTGTAACTAAATAATCAGAATGACAACAAAATGGCTGCTGCCTTGAAAATAGGTAACTTAACATAATTTCATTAAAAAATTTTAAGTTACAGCCCTGATAATATTCTGTCACACATTCTTTTCCTCTCCTCCTTTTCTATCCTCCTTAGAATCACCATTTCACTAATATTTATTTGTCTGGCATCATTTAAACTGAGATTTAAAAGCACAAAGATCAGTCAGATGTTAACTGATGAAGGGCCAAACTTAGAATGAAAAATGGCGCCAATTTCGGAACGTCCTTGACACTGCGCATGCGCAGTGGGGGCGAAGGGTGGAGGGCCTCTCTGGACATGTTTTCTTTAGTTTTAGATGCAAATTTTGGGGATTGGGGGGCAAAATTTGTGTTTGGCCCTATATTTTAAGAGTTAGCACCAGCTATGTCTGGGTCATTGGTACAGTATAAAAATATAGAAATTTTGGGCGGGCGAAAATTCTTGCCCCTCCCATAACGAAGGCAAATAAAGCTGCTCGAATATCTCTTGAACAAATCTGAGTCTACACCTCAAAAGGAAGCTACACACCAGATATCAAGTCTCTGCTACTGCTGGTTCATGAGAAGAAGATTTTTTAAGATTTAAGCGCACTTTTTAGGCGTGGCCTCACTGAGGGGCGGGTCAACTTGATTTGAACAAACTTGAATTGACATATGATAGGGAACATGCACAGCAAATTTTGTTGAATTTGGTCCAGCAGTTCGTGAGAAGAAGTCGATAATGTAAAGTTAACGACAGACAGCGGACGGAAAGTGATCAGTTAAGCTCCCCTTGAGCTTTGCCCAGGTGTGCTAAAAAACAGGCTGCTCACATGCAATTTTACAAAAAATGGCCTGAGAAACAGAAGATCTACTTTCTGGGGCTTACACATTTGAATTGTTCAGATAACAGGAGCCTCAGGAGCTCTGTGTTCATGCTCATTTTAAAAAGAAATTTCAGCGTCTGTAAATAATATCATTTATTTATAAAAAAAAAATATCCATAATCATAATCAGAATATATCATTTGATTCGAAGTGATTGTAGTCTAGATGATAACTGTTCTAAGGATTCTCTCATCTTTGTGGGATTGTTAAAAAAATTCACCAATAATTTTCTTTCTTCTGTAAGCAGTTTGCTGTTTTTGAGTGTCTGAAAGGGAAAAAGTTATTAGTTTTCATTTTAACCCTTCAAACAATGAATCACTCGCATCTGTCCACATAATTACTAAGTGTGCTGTTGATAAAACAGTATTTTTCAAAACATTTAAAAAAAAGCCCTCATTGGAATGAGCTCAGATCACATACGGTTTTGTTGAAATTTTGTGAAAATCTTGGAGGAAAAAAAATTAAAATAGCAAATTTTGATGTGGATTGGATAAAGGATTAACCAATTACCTGAGCAAATAGCAGACAATTGCCAAAAAAAAATTCTTAATGAATTAACAAAAATTATTTTTACCTTGAAAAAATTAATTTTTTCAGAGATAACTGGTCGAGTTCAAGAAGCCACTATCAGGGCTTCCACAAAATGGAGGGTACCAGAGCAAAAAGCTAATATTGTCCTTGATTATCTTTCATATTCAGTCAAATGCAAAAAATATTTTGTTGATATAAATTTGTTTTATTACAACTTATTGGAGTGCCTGTGGGCACTCTCCAAAAACTTGTAATGAAACAAACTTTGAAGAACAAATTCAGCCCACCACCAAAAATAATCTCTCCTCAATCAGTTAACCTGCATTGAAATTGGCCCATTCCAATGAGGGTTTATAAGCTATGTTTTAGATGCAAAGAATAAAAAATAACTATTAATGACGATTTTAGTGAATATTGCTGGCAGCTTGTTAAGTTAGGTAAAGAGTTGTTAAACAGGCATAACCCCAGAAAAACAAGAGGCCCCAAGAGGTCTTAATCGCTCACCTGACAAAGTGGTTCAAAGAAGTATTTTGGGTCACATTCAGTTAGTCATGGTTCGTCAACATTACAGAGGGATGAAGTCATGAAATTATTCATAACTCTGGTGCCCACGTCAGATGATTATCATAGGTCTTCCTGACTGCTTCCAGTTCTATCAGCTGTAGACAAGTTCTGCCAAACTTCCAAGGGTTGTTATGTCACTGTTATGGAAAAACATTAAGTAAGGAATGGATTTGAACAAACTTGAACCTAACCTGCCCCCCCCCTCCCCTCCCCACCCCATAGAGAGCCCAAATATTAAGTCAGGGACTTGAATTTATTGAACCGACTCTGATCCCCCTAGATATGTTATATACCAAATATGAAAGGATTCTGACTGGTGGGACTAAAAAAGGGAGCCCAAATATTAACATGGAGATTAGATTTGAACAAACTTGAATCTAAATTTCAGTCAGGTTAGGCAAAAAGATATATATCAAATTTGAGAAAATATTTTGAATGGTTTTCTTTTAAATGTGATGGCAAGAAATGGGGAAGGATAGAAGGATGAACAGAGACTGAACCCACCCCTATGTGCCCCTCCCACTAAGATGCAGGGCATAAAAACAATCTTAAGTTGCAGGGCATAAAAACAATCTAAGAGGCAAAACTCCTGAAAAAAAAATTGTGCAGCACTGATTTTAGAACTCGTCCAAGACATTTTCAAGAACTTACAGATAAAATTTGGCAAAAATTAATATTTGTCCAAGTTATTGTGCTTACATGTGACATGACAGACAGACCTTCATCAAAATATTGGTCGAATTGGTGACACAACACGTCCAAAAGGGTGTTAAATCTCCGACATGGTGTGACCAAAACTCACTCCCTGTTACTTCAAAGTAGAGATCTGAGAAGCTTCTAAAATGAAAAAAGAAGAGTTCGGGCAAGCCTGGAAATAAGCAATCTGTTATTTGTAGAATGAGGTCCCCAAAGGGTGAATTTACAGATGCTACTCCATAAAGTGGGTCAATTTATCTCTTGGGTATCTCTTTGTTTAGGACTGAGACCTTGATTGAGATTGAGGCTCACAGAGGAGAAATTTAGGGATGTTACCCTGCTGTGCAGGGTAGCATCACCAAATTCACACTCTGGGGACCTCATTCTGCAGATGACAGGCTACTTATTTCCAGACTTGGTTCAAAGAGGTTCTGCTGCCAAAACTACTTCGATTCCATTCTGGAAATTCCCACTTTTGTATTGACTTGATCAAACAGACGAGCCATCATTGAATACAATACCTGAGTGGAGACGGACAATAGAATGTGCAATATCCATAACTTTGAAAAACAGTGGGATTTCATTTGAGATTCAATTTGTTTCAAAATCTTCTGCCTGATTCGATATGGGATTCGATTCAACCAGATATATACAGTTTCCAGAGCTCTACTTCACAGAAAAAATAACTCTGAGGCAGCTGCCTGAGGTGCCAAATTTGAGTTCAATATCTTCAAATATACTGAAATGTAGTACCGACATGGTTAACCAGATAATCGGTTTGAAACCAGTTAGCCA
The DNA here is from genome assembly GCA_031216915.1 of Pictodentalium vernedei. Lineage (NCBI taxonomy): Eukaryota > Metazoa > Mollusca > Scaphopoda > Dentaliida > Dentaliidae > Pictodentalium > Pictodentalium vernedei. The sequence continues at coordinate 421,480,474 of CM062291.1, forward strand.
CCTAACCAATTAGAAAAACCGCCAACCGGTTATCTGAAATATCAATAGTGATCGTCATTCCACATTTAAAACGTAGTAAATCTGCCACTTCTCATTTGGGATAGATTACACATCGAAGCCGCATTGTATATATTAAGAAATAATCGACTTTGGCGTTCAAGATTTCGTTAAGGATCGTCAGTTTCCATGAGTAATGAGTAATCACAGAATCTATTCCGCAGTGTGTATACAAACGAACGTTGTCGAGTGCTCGACAACGTTCGTTTGTATACACACTATGAAATAGTTTGGGAATACTGCTTTCCAATTCCTATAGTTCTGATCCCATATTCGGTGAAATAATGGCCATGGATAACCAGACATTATCCGGTTATAGCTCTTGGTTAGTCAGTTACGAAAATGAGCCAACCGTTTCAGCCCTACTGAAATACAGTTGTCAACTTTAGTATTTTACAGGCACAGTTGTTATGCCTGGTCTAACAAATATCATATAAACCTTCTTTTTATTGTCTATATCCTTAACAATGTCCAATATGGCCTGCTCTATCTTTTTTGTTGAATCTTCTAAATGTAACAGTGCATCTTTGAGCTGTAATGGCATAAGTAAAGGTTGGCCTGTCGTTGTGCTGGACCCACCATAAACTTTGGATTTACACATTTTAATACTTCGCTCTCTGAAATATTAAAAGGACATTTTTTATTTTTTATTATACATTTTCCACAATGTATGTTGAGAATGGATGTATTCTGCAGTTCATTTATATCTGTTTGTCACCAATCACACACACAAGATGTTAGCCTTTATTCCTATACATTTATTTGGCTCAGACTTTACCGCAATTTGGACATCTATAAAAAGTGAAAGAAGCATGGAAAGATTTCATATATTTCGCATCTGGTTCATATTTAGCTTAAAGCAAATGGTACAATGTGTCCCACTTAACCTTTTACCCATCGAATCACCCGCATCCGCCCGCGCAAATTCAGCAGCTGAAAAAATATTATTTTTCGAAAAATTTCAACAAAACCATATCATGTAACTCCTCTTTGGAACGAGCTCATCGAGCTCGTTCCAAAGAGGGGTCACATGATATGGTTTTGTTGAAATTTTTTGAAAAAAATTAAAAAATGATATTTAAAATAATAAATTTTGAAATCGTCGGCGTTGGGTAAAGGGTTAACTGGAATACCACTGTTAACCCTTTACCCAATGCACAGGATATCAAAATTTATTATTTTAAATTTTTTTTTTCAAATTTAAAAAAAGATTTCCGACAAAATCGTATCATGCTTGATGAGCTTGTTCCATTGAGAGGTCTCATGAAGAGGTCTGTTGAAATTTTTTTTAAATATATTTTTCTCCAACTGCTTAATTTTGTAAATTGCGCTGGATTTAAATATATTTCTCCCCAACTGCTTAATTTTGTAAATTGCACTGGCAGATGCGACTGATTCGCAAGGTAAAGGGTTTACTAGTAGTCTGCTAGATTATTTTTCAAAGGTGATTTGTAATATGAGTATTTTTTACAAAGATACCATGCTACCAGCAAGTGGGCCCTTAGTTTATAAAGATTTTGTTCCTAACTAATTGTTCTGTCACTTATTTATTGGAGAAAAAAAACATTAGGCCTAAAAATTAAAAAATCTGTTTCCCAGGCCCTCCAACATGGTCCTTTTGGCTGCCGCATGCTTTCTTTTTATCACCAATGCAAACTTAGAAAGATAAAAATTGAATATCTGATATTTAATAAAGTTAATAAATTTGAGAAATTTGTTCCTTGAGTGCAGCAAGGCTTTGCAAAGCCTTCTTGCACTCAAGGGACAAAATACACCACCACTCATGCTATTTTGTAGAATATGTGGCCTGAAATAAACCAAGAACCAGAACTTTTGATGGCTAAGAAATAATTACAAAAATAGAAAATAAAATAAAAAACAGCCTGCCTGCCCGCCCACATGCAAATTTTACCAAAAATTGTCTGGAGAAATTGAAGATCTACTTTGTGGAGCCTTAGGCCATTCAAAAAAAATTGATGCTCCCAGGCACCAACCACGTCATTAAATTTCCGTCGCATCAAAACTTTTTAATACCCATTAATTAAAAAATTCTGCACAGTCCAAAAAAATTTCCCCGGTTAATACTTTTGGATTGGATTTTTTAGCAGCAGCACTGGTACACATTTCTCTGTAGTATTTCAACTTCCTGTTCCTGTTTTCCTCAGTATGTTCATGCTTTGAATTTCTGACTATTAAATGTTTTCTATGTTGGTACATATAACAACTTTGAGGAAATTGCTGCTATTATCTTTTCAAATTAGTGCCGAACTGAACATAATTCTGCAATGGGGCGTCTTTAGCATGTCGTCAACAGCCAAGTTGATTGAAGCATTTCACAATAAATGCGATAAGATAACGCTAGTCCAGAGTTTGTAAAAGATTTCTTCCTGAAATGTGAATATATTTTTTTAGGGTATCTCTTTCAGATTTCAGAGTAAAAAAATAAAAAGCCTCCCACCCTCATCAAAAATTTGAGACATAATTGCCTGAGAACATAGACCTTATGTGAACATTTTTTTTCCTTCCGCTGTGCATACAAGCTATTGCTTATAGTGTAAAGCCATTAAAGTGGTTTTCAGCACTTTTCAGTAGAGCCCTGATAGTTCCTTCAAGCACTCAGCCAGGTAAATAGAATACTTCTATTAAGTGCATATAACTTTCAAACACCAAACCATTTAGCATACATATAGTGTGAAGTTGACCTGGTAATGGTATTTAGATATTAGAATGGATCTCTAATGTTTAAAGAAATAAAATAAATATTCTCGAGTAGAACTTACAGACCAAATTTGGTAAAAAAAACAGGATAACAATTGTTCAAATTATCGTGTGGACATTACACACAAGTAGGAAATTCAATCTAAGGGACATAACTCCTGAATAAAATTTGAGGTAAGACTGTTTTTTGAACTCTATAAATTAGATAACATTTGTTCAAGTTATCATGCTGACACTGCCTGCACGTCAAAAATTCAAAGAAGAAAACAATTCAAGAGGCAGAGCTTCAGAAAAAAATTTGGACAGGACTGGTTTTTTATCTCATCTAAGACATTCTCAAGTAAAACTCATAGATAAGGTTTGTTCAAGTTATTGTCCAACACTGAGACACAGTCAGCCAGACAGATGCATAGTCAGACGGACAGACAGACAGATGGACGGATGGACGCATGGACGGACGGACGGACAGACGGACGGATGGACGGACGGACAGACAGACAGACAGACAGGTGCCCAATGACCTTCATCAAAACATGCAGTACATGGAGAGTGGATTGTAACTAAATCACCCATGGAGTGGAGTTATCACCCAACGTGCCACTTTCGAATTCTATACATATGATAAAAAAACACAAGCAATGTTTCAGCCGATGGATCTCTGGGTTTAACCCGGAGGTCCATTGGCTGAAACTTTGCTTGTGATGGTTATGCTTTGCAACCAATTTGCAATTATTGCTTGAGTGGAATCTCCACTCTGTGGGTGATTTAGTAATAATACACTCTCCACAGACTGTAGGTCAAATTAATCAAACCACTTGACCAAGAAGAAACGCATGAGCCAACATGTTATTTGAATATTTTTATGAAGTAGTAAAAATTTAAAAAAAAGAAACATATCCCATCCCTGTAAAAGAGTCTCCATCACTGCACAAGTCTTGGTCAAAACATTTGTAAAATAAATGTTGTGGCAATGCCATGGAAGTGCTGTGCCATAGTTAAAAACAAGGATTATGCATCTGCTGATGCTTTTTCAAGTTTTTTCACACCCGTAAGGCATTATAAGAAAATCAAATCCACTGATATTTGTTCCAGTTATCATGCCAACGATCTGAAAACCGACAAAAATTAACTAATTACGGGTCATGAAACCATTCAGTGTTACCAAATCGCACCGGTTTTCAAACTCGTTCAAGATATTGTTAAGAAAGTCTCACATACCAAATACTGACCAAATCCACTGACATTTGTTCAAGTTATCACTCTGACGAGAGAAGTTATACCTGCCTGCACACTTGCCTGCCAGAGGGCCCACCCACCCATCCACATGCTCAACCAGCCTCCCATTTTTTAAACAGATAGGGAGTGCGGTGGCTCAGTGGTAGACTGTTGGACTTCTATGCTAGAGGTCCTGAGTTCGATCCCCGTCTGGGATGACCCGCGTTGTGTCCTTGCACTTTAGCCTGGATGCCAACATGGGGGCACGATGATGCCGTGTACTAGGCGTATTGTAAGTCGATGGTGCACCTGTCTTCAACTCATGTAATCCTGCTTGAGCGGAGCTTGAACAGAGTTAGAATGATGAGGAGCGGGCAATTACTCGTCAATGCTCGGTGATTCTCTCCAGGTACTCCGACTTCCTCCACCAGTAAATCTGTCACGGTTAGCCATTGTGCATAAGTATGTGACCTTAAACACCAATAAATAAATTTACCACATAGTGACCAAAATGATATTTGTTCAAGTTATCGTGTTAAGATGAAAACAGGCAAAAATTAACTGACTAACTAAAGGACATATCTCTGCTCTATATGGCTAAACCGCACCGGTTTTCAGACTTGTTGACATTAAGATAGTCTCACGTACCAAATAATGACCAAATTCATTGATATTTGTTCAACTTATCGCGCAAACAAGAAATGTTATGTCAGCCCAATTGCCATCCCATCCCACCACTTGCTGCCAATCCACCACCACCACCACCCCCCCCCCCACCCCCACCCCCTGCCCACTCGCCTGCACACCAACTTCACACTGTAGGTAAAGTTTTTGGAAAAATAAACATGACCTAAATAAAGACAAATTTCAAGAGCTGGAATTGAAAACATGAATTCCATAAATGTGACATTAGCCTTGGCACAATTCACTCCCACTTAAATAGTACCATGTAATATTGGCAATGAGAAGTTAAGATGACTATTTGGTAAATATTAACTTAACACTTTACCCAACGTAGCACAATATCAAAAGCTGTTATTTCAAAATATTTTTTTTTCTCAAATTTTTCAAAACATTTCAACAAAATTATATCATGTGACCCATTGAGGAGGAGTAGGGGGGGGGGGGGGGGGGGGGGGAGCACATGGTTTTGTTGGAATTTGTTTTTTTCAACTGCTTAATTTTTAAATTACGCAGGCAGATGTCACCAATTCGTTCGGTAAAGAGATAAAAAAATAAGATTCTTACAATGTTTTTACTTTCTCCTCTTGTTTGACTCTTTCCTTGATTAAATTTTCTTCAGCTGACTGTAATTCAACATCAAGTCTGTTAGCACCTTCAGCCAAACTTGAGTAAGTTAAGAACAGTTGTTTATCCCTTGGATTGGATTTTTTATCTTGAAATGGAAAAAAAAACAAGATTATATTTGCGGGCCTTCAAATGTTTTATGTGCAAAAAAAGCCTTTTTATAAAGCATGTGTAGCAGAGAGGGCAATTAGGGGAAAATTGTTACATTGCTGCAGTCTGAACCCTGACTTCCTGAGGGGCGGCACAATATAACACTGGCTTTCAACTTCAATAGTTGTGTATCAGTATGAAAACTTTACTTAATTCTAAACAGGCCTGAAAATATAAGCAGTTTGACATTTGCAGCATGAGGCCCCCCAGCCCCCCACCCAATGGTAAATTTGATAATGCTATCCCATACAGTGGGCCAATTTATCCTCTGGGTACCAAATTTCTGTTTAGTTTTGAGACCCTGATTCAGATTGAGCTTCACAGAGGGTAAATTTAGTGATGCTACCCTGCTGGGCAGGGTAGTATCACTAAATTCACCCTGTGGGGACCTCACTTTGCAGATGACAGTCTGCTTATTTTCTGGCTTGATTCTAAAGATGTCAAATCATTTCATGCCAGTTTCACAGTCAACACTGGTTGATGATCATGCCCTGTTAACCTGAACCAGTCACTCATAGAATTGAATCCATGGAGAGATTACAACTAGTTAATCATTAAGTACATCATAATCTCGCTGACAGAACCTTAACCCCAACAGGCTCATGTGTCCAACTATATGGTAAACCAAGGGCGATCTTACAGATGGGGAAGTGGTCCAATGTAGCAGTAAACTGGCCAGTATATAATATTGCATGAAGGTTCAGATGACAGAGAAGTCTGAAAAAGAAAATCAGTCACCTGAAGCAATTTTATTTGACATACACAGTAAAAAACCTCTATTTTACAATATTTATTCATAATTCAAGGGAAATAACTCAAACTAGTAAAATTACTGAAGCAGAAATCAAACTTGACCTGCATTTTATCGCCCTTGAGGTGGCCAAGAAGTTTAGAAATAATCAGTCACTTACAAGAGTTTTTTTTTTCTATTTCAAGGGGTATAACTTCTAAACTACTTTCAACAGGCAAAAATTAACTAATTTAGGGCTATAACTTTGCTTGGGGGCACGGTGGCTCAGTAGGTAGAGGTGCAGGCTGCAAGCCAAGAGGTCCTCCGTTCGAATCTCACTTGTGGCAACCGCGTTGTGTCCATGGGCAAGACACTTCACCCCAATTGCCCACTTGGGGGCATGGTGGCATTGTGTACTAAGGCGTACTGCATGCCAATAGTGCACTTGTCTTCAACCAATGCTAACCCTGTTTGTGTGGAGGTAGTATGTTGGGGAGCCCGACCTGACAGTTGCTCGCCATTGCACGTGGTTCTCTCTGGGTACTCCAGCTCCCTCCACCCATAAAACTGTCCGACTCGAGGTGACCCTGACTGTCAAAAGTGTTGTTAAACCCCAATAAATAAATAAATAAATAATAACTTTGCTCAGTCTGATCAAACTTCGACGTATTCGAACACCTTCAAGGCATTGTTAAGAAAGTCTCATATACCAAATATTGACCAAATCCAATAATATTTCTTCAGGTTATCACAGTAACAAGCTGAAAATGTGCAAAAATCAACTAATCGAGGACTATAACTCTGTTAAGTATGATCAAACTGAACCAGTTTTTGAACTCATTCAAGACATTGTTAAGAAAGTCTCATATCCTACATCTGTTAATATTTTTTAAAGTTATAGCTCTCAGAGATAGAGGTGATAGGATATTAAAGTAGGAAGAAACACGAAAAAATTACAACAAAAATGGCCGCCATTCAGCCCTCTTCAATTTTTTTCTATAAAATTTGACATCCACCATATTTTCATAATGTCTGATTAATGTTAAAAATCTGAAACACCAACATCCAGCATCTCGGAGAGACAGGTGGAAACATAAAAATATGAAAAAATATGAATAAGCTACAACAAAAAATGGCCGCCATTCAGCCATCTTTAATTTTTTTCTACAAAATTTGACATGCATCACATTTTCATAATATATGATTAATGTTAAAAATTTGAAACACCAACATTCAGCCATCTCAGAGATACAGGTGGTAACAGGACAGAAGGACAGACAGACTGACAGACAGATGGATGGAGTATAATCTATAAGTCCCCTCATGGTAACCTTGTGGTGGATTAATAAAATGTGGTATAAAATTTTAATTTCCATGTGGTATACATTTTATGGTTTGTTCTTGTATACAGGAATTTTAGGAAAGTTTAAAAAAAAATCGTTATTCACTGTTATTCAAGGAATTTTTTCTTCTTTCAATTGACACAGTTTATCGTTGTTGCTTATTCATAACAAAAACAGCCAACAAAAGTACCATTCATGGGCAATTAAAAATTTCTTACCCAACATCTGATGAATTCTAATTGTTGAAGCATCTCTTGAATCTATTGTGTTTCTTTGTTGCTTAACAGCCGTTAGTGATGGATCAGACATCATGTCCTGTAATACAAACAAAATTCTTCTTGTGTTTCATTTAACTCTCATAAAACTGTGTAATGAAAAAATCTACTGTCATGTCTTGAAACAATGGCATAAAAACCTTCATGCAGGGCAATTTCCCATTATGAGCAAACTACAAAACTCCACTGAAAAGTATTGGAGGAATCAAGGTGCAGTGGCACCCACTTAACGTAATATTTCTGAATAGGATAACCCTGATTGTTTGTTTGTATGTTTATTTGGGGCTTAACAAAACTTTCAACAGCCAGGGTCACGTCATGTCGGATAGTTTTATGGGTGGAGGAAGGTGTAGTAACCTGTGAGAACCACCAACAAATGGTAAGTAACTGTCAGACTCTCCAACCTACAAACAAGCAGGGTAACAATTGGTTGAATTAATTTATATACTGGAGTTTAACGACACTTTCAACGGCCAGGGTCACCTCGTGTTGGAGTTTTATGGGTGGAGGAAGTCGGAGTACCACTGAGCAACTGTCAGATTCACCAACGTACTAACACACACAGCAGGGTTAGCACTGGTTGAAGAAAGGTGCACAAACAATGAGCAGTGCACCTTAGTACACAGTGCACCCTCCCCCCCCCCCCCCCCCCCCCCCCCCCTGTTCCATCATGTGGCCAATCAGGATTAGGTGCCTTGCACAAGGACACAACACAGTTACACCTGGCAGGGATTGAACCATGGACCTCTTGGTTTGAAGTTCAATGCCGTAGCCACTACACTCCCTAACAACTGGTTGAAGGCATGTGTACCATCATAATGCCCTATGCCTAAGTACAGATGGCTACCGAGCTCCAACCTGAACAATCAGAATGAAGTGTCTTGCCCAAGGGCACTACACATATGACACGTGTTAGGGCCCTGCAAAGCTTCGAGATTTGATTCAATTTTGAATCTTAACCCTTTACCCAACGCAGACGATTTCAAAATTTATTATTTTAAATATCATTCTTTAAATTTTTCCAACGAGCTCGTTCCAAAGAGAGGTCACATGATATGGTTTTGTTGAAATTTTTCGAAAAGTTAAAAAATTTATAGTAATTTATATATTTTTTATACTTACCAATGACCCAGACTTAGCTGGTGCTAACTCTAAAAAATCCAGGGCCAAACACAAATTTTGCCCCCCAATCCCCAAAATTTGCATCCAAAACCAAAAGAAATCATGTCCTATAGGACCTCCATACTTCGCCCCCACTGCGCATGCGCAGTGTCAAGGACGTTCCGAAATTGGCACCAATTATCATTCTTACTGGCAGTGCCTGGTCAGCGCTATGTACTCAGCGGGGAGGTAAGAGTTCCCAACTCCTGGGAGGGCCATCCCTGTCTGGGTCATTGGTAAGTATAAAAAATATATAAATTACTATAAATTTTTTAACATTTTTATACTGTACCAATGACCCAGACTTAGCTGAATAGTAAAAAGGCTGGAGGGCCTAGGACATAGAGGAAAATCCAATAAGCTCAACTATATAATATAGAGGCAACCCCTCAAGGAGAAAAGGAGTGTTAGGCTTTACATGTATCTTTCTTATTTTATGTTAAATTAGAAAGATACAATACCCTTCATAATTGAGCACAATAACATTCATGTTCTCTATTAACATCCAGTATAACCCTTCATACTAATTATTTTTAAAGTAAGCCAATAAATAAAGTTAGTCCAGAGAATTGAGACTCTTTATATTCTTTTAAAAGTGTCCGAGGATTGTATATTAACGCCCGTTTGACACTTGACATATACAAATGCTTCACACCGAGCTACACTTTAAAAATATGACATGAATGAATTTTTAACATTAATATTACACTTTAAAACCATCCCGGAAACGACTCAGAAATACTGACTTTGGAGGAGGCATTCCCTTGCTTTTCACTATAAAGCAGGTGACCTAAGGGAACACCCTCCCCCCCCCCCTTCCCCTTGCCCTGGGTCAAATAGCCCAGAGCGAAGAGGGCAGCCGGACGGAGTCACTGCCGGAACAGAAAGCCTGCATAACTATAGTTGCAACTGTTTAGTGGACGACATTCCGAGCAACAGATAACGGACCTAAACAATGCAGGTCTCCAGAAATGGACTCAATATTTCTGAGATAAAAATTCGTGAATGTGGATGGCTGAGACAAATAAGCAGCCTTCATTAAATCTGTAATAGCAATACTATTAGCGTAAGCCCAAGAAGTAGCAAGAGCTCTTACTTCATGAGCCGAAATCTTAAGCACAGACTGCTGAGAAGAAGATAAACTCTCATAAGCAGTACGGATAGTTAATTGAATCCATCTAGCAATAGAATGGACCGAAATGTCCTTTCTATTAGGCATCAGAGACAGAAAGAAACGTTTTCGTCCCTTTCTGATAAACTGAGATCTCTGTTTATAGATACGTAACGCTCTAACAGGACAGAGTAAAGGCCTACACCCGTCTGAAGACGGAAGAGCCTTAATAACAATAGGTTTCGGATATTTATTAGGAGCCTGATTCTTAGCTAAAAAACCCACATTAGTAGTGAAGGTGATAGTGTTCCCGACACTACGATAGTGAGAATCATCCACCGACAGTGCATGAAGCTCACTGACTCTTCTAGCAGAAGAGAAAGCTAAGAGAAAAGCTGTCTTATAAGATAAGAATTTGAAATCTACTGTCCCAAGAGGTTCAAATGGCTTTTCCTTCAGTTTAAGAAGAACCCAAGCTAAATTCCATTTAGGAATTAACCTAAGAGTTCTGGGTCTATTTATCGAGAAGTTTCTAACCAACTTAGATAAAGAGACATTAGATCCAATTTGTAAACTATCATGATGTGCATAGGTATCAGATAACATAGACCTATAACCCTTAATAGTAACAGGCTGCAGTTTGATTTCGTCAAACAAGTATACTAGAAAGTTTGCAATGTCTGGTATAGAGGGATCAAGAATATCCACAGAATGATCCCTACACCAACGACGAAAAACCTTCCACTTAGCCACATAGTTTAGCGAAGAGGAGGTCCTCCTACAGTTAGAAATCGCGTCCACTGCTCGTCCTGTAAAGTGCTTGCCATGCAAGAAGGACCGCACAACGGAAAAACGTGAAGGTTGAGACCTTGCGGGTTGTAATGGAGTTGACGCGATTTCCCCTGCGAAAGAAGATCCTCCCGTGGAGGAAGCTTTCGCGGTAGGTCCCACAACAGACACCTGAGTAGATTTATCCACGGTCTCTGTGGAGACGGAGATGCTACCAACAGAATCTTGCATTGAGATTGTTTTATCTTTAGCAATACTTGCTGAATTAACGGCGCTGGAGGATACGCATATCCTATCATTCCGTCCCAAGGAATCGACAGAGCGTCTACTGCAAATGCTCTTGGATCCGGACACGGAGACACATACGTCTGCAACTGATTGTTGAGATGTGTCGCAAATAAGTCTATCATTGGCCGTTCCCATTGGTAGCAAATCTGATTGAATACTTGTTTGTTGAGAGTCCACTCCGACGGCAACAAGCGACCCTTTCGTGAAAGGGAGTCTGCTAGTACATTCAGACGACCCGGTATGTGATGGACCGAAAGAAGAACCTGATGTTCTAGCGCAAACAGAAGGATTCTTTCCGTTAGATTGAACAACGGAACTGAATGAGTGCCTCCCTGATTCCGTATATACGCCACTACTGTCGTATTGTCGGATAGGATTTGGACATGAGCATTGTGAATAATGTCCATCCAATGACGTAACGCAAGCCAAATTGACATCATTTCCTTGATGTTTATGTGCTTGCCCAGGAATTGCGGATCCCAAAGACCCTGGCATCTCGAATCCGGTGGGATCAATGAAGCACCCCAACCTGTTTGACTGGCATCCGTCACAATGGTAAAACTCGGATCCGGCAACTGCAGCGGAACTCCGAGTTAACCACTGAATGTTTGCCCAAGTCTGAATCTCTCGTTTCACTTGATCTGACAAGAGAACGTCTATGTCGAGCGAATGAATTTTCACACTCCAATTCTGAGTCAAGAAAATTTGGAGAGGACGCGTGCGTAACCGCCCCATCGGAATGAGATCCGCAGCGGCTCCGCACAGACCTATCAGTCTCATAAATTCTCTCGCCGTGACTTTGTCTGCGTACAGACAATAGCGAGCGTAACAACTGACTAATTTCGCTCTGGTTAACGGCAGACGAACGAGATTGTTGTGCGTCTCGAATCTCATTCCCAGATGTGTGAATGACTTGGACGGCACCAGATCCGACTTCTCCTCATTTACTATAAAACCGAGACGTCGGAGCAATAGAAGTAGATTCTGAACATCGTTCTGAAGCGTCAACTCGTTGCCGTACCTCTGAAGAATGTCGTCCAGGTAGGCCGACGTTACCGCAGACGAATGAGCTCGGAAATAGATCATTACCGAGTTCATTACCCGAGTGAAAGCCCAGGGTGCAAGATTCAATCCGAAGCACATCGCCCGGAATTGATACACCACTCCTAGGACTGCGAAGCGTAGATACTTTCTGAATGTCGGATGTACCATGACGTGAAAGTACGCATCTTTGAGATCTATGCTCGTTGCATAATCGTTCACCCGAATACTCGCTCTGACCGACCGAATCGTCTCCATATAAAACTTCGGAGCGACAATCAGCTTGTTTATCCAGCTCAAATCTATGACTGGACGGAACGAGCCGTCTGGTTTCGGAACCAGAAACAGATGGCTGTAGAATCCCGGAGTCTCCTGGTTTTCTACGACCTCTACCGCGTTCTTCATTAAAAGAGACTGCACCTCTGATAGTAGAGCGTCTCTTTTCTGCGGATTTGACGGAAGTTGAGTCCATTTTGAAATTCGAGTTAATGGAGGCTTTCGTTTGAAGGATATCTTTAGACCTTCCGAAGTCACCCCTCTCACCCAAGGGTCGTCCATAATCGACGCCCACTCTTGTGAAAAACTCAACAACCTTCCGCCAACCGGTACGCGATAGAGGTTTAAGCCATCACCTCCTGGACCTGCGAGGCCTGCGGTAGGAGAAACCACGTCCTCCACGACCCACACCTCGTCCCGTCGACCTCGGGGCGTCCGACCGGTTGTCCCGGCCCGAAAGACGTCCCGAACGTGAGTCGCTACCTTGACGGTCTCTTGAATAAGACCAAGAGGATGCACCGGAACCTCTATAGGAACCTCTCTTGGGCGCATTAGACCCAGAAGTGCCTGTCTTACTCTTATCTGCCGTGTCCGACTTCTTGGAAGCAGATTTGAACAGCAGAGAATCCGAAGCTTTCTTTGTAATTTTATCGTAAATTGCAGAAAGCTTGCCGTCAAAGAGGAGTTCTCCGGAGACCGAAGCGACTCCGAGAGAGTTCTTCACCTTAGTATCCACGAGTGTGGATGTAGCTAGGGCTGCGTCACGTCTAACCAACTCCAGGTTTGCCACTGAAAGGGCGGAGTTACACGTGGAATAAGCTACTGCCCTTGAAAGAAGTCTTAAAGAGGATTGTATATCCTGAAATTCTTTCCCTTGAAGGCGCAGTGATAACGCCTTAATAAGGTGATCTGCGTAAGATAAGGCATCTAAACTGGCTCTGTTAGACGAAATAGTCGTTTCCAACACCGCGGTTGGAATAGACGCCGACGACGGTAATGATAACTCTAAGTCTTCCGCCTCGTCGTCCATACGCAGAGGAACTCTCGGGATACCCTGTCCTGCCGTGTCGAATTTATTCCTTGCATTAATGAAAGGCAGGTTGAGAGTATTGGCAGACAAGAAACCTGTTTTCCCCGTTTTGGAAGCAAGTTTGAATATAGCGTCATTCAATAATTCAAATGTTCTTGCAACATTATTGGACTGAGACGGAAACTCGGGAGCGATGTCCCTGAACCGCTCAATGAAATCAGAGTCCAATGACGCTATAATTCTCTTGTCCGGAACCGCAGCAGTCTGGCCCGACGGAACAACTTGAGGGAGAAAGTGCCGGATGAAGTCCACGGCAGCTTTATGTTGTTCCGAAAGGGATAGCTCCAAGTCATCCGTATCCCCTTCACCATCCGGTCGGACCTCATGATGCTCCCGGTCGTCCGCCCCCGATGCTTCGGCGGAGTGTACCGACCCAGCGCCGTCGGATAATTCCCGATCCGACACCGTTTCTGTCGGCTGCTGGGATGCTGCGATAAGTTGTGCTATCTGCACAAGTACGTCCGACACCGAGGCCTGCGGAGGCGCAGTCTTTCGCTGCTTCGCCGAGGGCAGCTCCGCATCTGATGACTCCCACATACTTTTCCTATGCGAACGTCCGGAGTCCATCGGCCTCGTGTCCCTGGCTACCGGATGGTGTGACCTGGTCGCCGAAGAATCCCTGATCGGCGAAGCTGGTAAAATATCGGCGGTCACGTAGCCAAGGTGCGGTCGTGTGCGTTGACGAGAGGAAGAAGCCCGAGCAGTCTCCGCGGACTGCCCATACAACGGAGCGTCCCGAGCGACGGACGTATGCTCCGCTTGCGACACATTTTGTACCACAACATCTGGTCCCAGATGTTGTTGTACGAGAGAGGGGCCTCTCTCGCTCGCGGCCCGGCTGGACCTGGACGAGCTAGGAACCGGACTCAAAGGCTTCCTCCAATCTCGCCTACTATCCGCCGTCACTGGGTGTGCACGTTGAATGTTTATAGTGCTCGCATCTCCCAACATTTCCTCCTGGACCGCATCGGACGAACCCGGCTGCCGAACCATTCGGTGAATGGACGCTACACCGGGCGAGCTAGCGGACGACATTTGTTTAATCTCCATGAGCACTTTTGCCGCTAGCTCTGTATTCATTTGTGACGACGGAAGCGCACTTGCGGAAGATAACATGGAAACATCACCCTGTTCTTGTTCCTCTGAAATAGAAACTGAGAGAGTAGAGTGACCTTGCGGAGAAAGAGCCGGCATAGCCCTTTCTCCACTAACAACATATCGTGACACACGTTTCCAATGTTTGTCATCCCAATATTGACATATAGAACAGGGATTAGTGCGAGAACACTGACTACAATTAATGCAATGATCATGAAAGTCAGAGGAAGATTTCTTCCCATTACAATTTGAACAATATCCTTTCATTGTGAAAAGTCAACAACAAGTCCTAGTTACTCGCACAGACCCCTGACACAAAGATACATAATAACATGATCCATTAATAATGAAAAAACAATTGCAAATCAAAATAATTTTTGAAAAATATTTTTTCACCGAAGCCCAAGTTTCTGAAAAGTAACATTGAGCCCCGATGGATCCGATGGCTAAGTGTGGTCAAAAATTTTAAATTTATATTAAATAATTAATGCAACACTTACGGATAATAAAAATGTATCTTATAGTGAGATAAACTACACCAAAGGCAAACAGCCCCCCCTCAAAAGAGACTGTTGCCAATGTAAACAAACAGTGTAAAACACCAGAAAACATGACTCCAGGCACTGACAAAACTGGTCTGAAATCAGTCATCAAAATTACACTCTATCTGATGCAAGACAGAGACTCCCAGGGGAGAATCTGCAGAACATCAGATGGAAGATGCAGAACACAACGTTTATACACCCATGGGTGAAAACGTAACTATGGGGAAAATAACAGAAAACATTCTGTAACCAAGCAACTCTCCCAAGAGAATTTAGAAATGATATTTCTCAAAAATATGCCAAAAGCATGGGAGAATTGCAAGGGGGGACTTAGAAGACCAGGGGAGAGGAAACACTGAATAAGCAGTGCAACTTTTTAGCAAGAATGACAACAAGAGGCCCATGCCTCGAAAATAGGCAACTTAACATAATTTCATAAAAAATTTTAAGTACAACCCTGATTATTTTTTGTCACTCCTTTTTCCTCTCCTCCTTCTATATCCTCCTTAGAATCACCATTTCTCCAATTATTAAAGTCTGCAAGCAATATCCATGATGAGCTCACGGATGCTAGCGGCTAGCCCCGTGCAATGCCCAGTACAGAATTCACGCACCCATTTCTGTTTTTGAACAAAAATCCTTACTGTGTAATCATCAAGGCATGCCTTGATGATGTAGTTGAATATTTTATCAATCGGGACTTCAAGACGCCTTCAAGAGGTTCGATTCAATTTTGAGTCGAAAATATGCAATTTGCAGGGCCCTTTTATAAATTTTCTATCTCAAGTACAATGCATCAAATGGTTGAGTTCAAGAAGCCATTATCATGGCTCTATTGAAAAGTGCTGAAAACCAGGCTTGGCAATTTCAGGAGAGCGATTTTTTAGCTCTCCTTACTGCCCTCCTGAAAGAATTAAGGAGAGCAAAAAATTGCCCTCCTAAATATTTTGGTCTGGGATGATTGAGATTACATGTATTATGCTCACATTAAATTTTTGTTGTAAAGCAAAAATGTAATTTAACTTCGAAGTCACATAACATCACGTAATTTCATTTTGAAAGTGGTTTAGTGGTAAACGGTAATGGCTGCAACCATACCCAAACACAGTTGCAATCATTTGAAGCAAAATGGGTCACAGCAATATTTTTTTTTCTGTCAGTTTCAAGTTCAACAACTGACATCACAGTTTGAGGGGTAATTATTCAAGGAATATTGACACTATAATATACTACCATTACTACTATCCTGTCACTTGAAGCACTTGCACCAGGATGTGACTGTAGATTCAAGCAGACCTGATGTCCAAGAAAGTCATACGCCTACTACTACCACCTTCAACCCCCCTTGGGGGGTTGAAGGTGGTAGTGGTAGGCGTATGACTTTCTTGGACAACAGGTCTGGGTACACACACAGGTCTTGTCAAGTGTGTGTTCGGTTGTTGAGTGAGACATCTAGATGTCTCAGAGATTTCGCTTTACCTTAGTAAAGTTAATAAAATCACTGATGTAGTCTGTTGGTTTCAGTTTCAATGAGTTCATTCAACTGGATACTTAAAATGCTGTGTAAAGCTAATTGCTCTCCTAAGCTGATTGAGGAGAGCGATTTTTTGCCCTCCTGCATTTTTCAGAATGCCAGGCCTGGAAAACCACTTTAGTTGCTTTATCTACACTGTTTGCATAGGTTTGTTGATTTTTAGAAGTAGAAAATAGCTGTTTATATAAAATTGTTTTGTTACAATTTATTGGAGAGTGCCAACAAGTACTCTCCAATAAATTGTGACAAGACAATTGTTCATGAACAAAATGTTGCCAAACTAAGGCTTTCCTTGCTGGTGACATGGCATCTTTAAATAAAGGATATCTAGTGTTTTTGAGTGGATACCGAAAATTATCTCATGAGTGACCGAGACAAATGTTTATTTTTCGCGAGCGCTTGCACGAGCGAAGACAACTGTTAATCTCAATCACAAGTGAGATAATTTTTGGTATCCACTCAAAAACACTAGATTTTCTTTTTATAATACGCCTTTATAAGAATCTGATAATTCCACTCATTTCAATCTTGAATTGATGCATGAAAATAAACACTGAATCATTGAAACCCAGAAGTGATTTGATCGATAATCAGAACAGAAGCATCTTGCAATCTGATTCAGCTGGCAGGTTTCTAGTCCAAACATGGCCTGAAAGTCCATAATATAAGTTTTTAGTTTGGTACATCATTTGAAAGGACGTACCAAACCAAAAACTTATATTACAGACTTTCAGACCATGTCTGGACTAGCAGGTTTCATGCAACAATTCAAGGTGAATATGTGCTGAATTATTGCTGGAAATGATCGGTATCCACTCAAAAACACTAGATTTTCTTTTTATTATATGTTTTTAGAACAAATTGATCATTTCCACTGATAATTTGACTCGTAATCATTTTGAAGTGATGATTTGAAAGCCGCCATTTTGATTGATACGATGAAAGTGAAAACTTCTATATCTTCATAGTGGGGGATAAGATTTCTATCTTTCCACAATTTCTTCGATAATCTATCATTTAGCAAATAATAAAAGAACATATTCATGTTTCAAAACAATTTGAAAAGTAATTTAGCGCTTCACCAGTCAACCAATGTGCCACCACACTCTCGAATAACCCTGTTAATTTCATATGACTTCAAACACCAACCCATTTACCACACCTCCAAATAAGATACACAAGATTAATAGACCTTTTTATGATTATGAGAGCAATAGAAGGTAATGTAATACTGACATGTTTACCCGTCTTTGAGCAAAGTTTGAGATAAGCAATCAACAATACATACAATTCTTTCATTGAGGCAACCGGAAAATATGAAGAATAGCAGGCCTAACAAATTAATAAAAAATTACCAGCACTTTCTAACTTTTTATGGTTTCTTTACATTCTTTGATAAAAAACATCTTAACCCTAGTTTCCAATGTATTTGGAATTTATGTTACCATTTTATCGTTAAACACAAGAATTGTCTTATCGTGTTTACAAGCATTCTTTTGAATCCACCAGTCAAACAAGTGATGTCATGGTGGGCATCTCTTTTTTGGAGAGAATTCATTACCATTAGTAGTACTGAAATATTTAACCGGGTAATCGGTTTGAAACCAGTTAGCTATCTAACCATCAACCGGTTATCCAAAATATCGATAGTGATCATCATTCCATGCTTAAGACGTAGAAAATCTGCTGCGTCTTTGTGATAGATTACACATCGAAGCCGTTTTGCATATATTGAGAAATAATCGACTTTGGCACTCAAGACTTTGTTAATATCAGCAGTTTCCATGAGTAACGAGTAATCGCAGAAACTATTCCGTAGTGTGTATACAATCGAACGTTGTCGAGTATATACAGTCATTTGTATACACACTATGGAATAGTTTGAGAATACTGCTTTCCAATTCCCATAGTTTTGATCCCATAGTCGGTGAAATAATGGCCACAGATAACCAGATATTATCCAGTTATAGCTCTCGGTTAGTCGGTTATGAAAATGAGCCAACCGTTTCAGCCCTAATCATTAGTTCAGCTAGGTTTGGGTTAGCTAATCCTAACCCTCAATGCTGTAGCATTGCAAAGCCTTCTTGCACTGAAGAGGCAAAATACACCACCACCCATGCTATTCTGTAGATTATGAGGCCTAAAACATGAAAAAACCAATAACGTGAACTTTTGATGGCAAAGAAATAATTAAAAAATAAAAAATAAAATCAAAAATTGCCCATCCGCATGCAATTTTACAAAAATATAGGCCAATGAAATCATCAGATGTGTACCCATACGTGCAACTAGTCGAAAGCTCTATGATGGAGGGCCACCCCAGACGCTGACATTATGTACACCATACATGGTATGGGTACATACAGAAATGGATTGGAGGAGTTCCTAATTTGATGGATAAAGGGTTAATATCTCCAGATCAAATTATTAGATTTACATAAAAAAAACTATACAGCACAGCACATTAGTAACCTGAATACATATATAAAGTAACCTGATAATCGGATTAATATTTTTTGAGTTATCGCATGCCGAAGAAATGGATTGTAGGAGTTCTCAATTTGAAGGATAAAGGGTTAATATCACAGTATCAAATTATCAGATTTACACCAAAACTATACAGCTCGGCACATCAGTAACCTGAACACATATATGAAGTAACATGACAATCAGACAGATATTTTTTGTGTTATCTCATGCCAAAGGGATTGGAGGAATTTTCAATTAGAAGAATAAAGGGTTAATATCTCAGGATCAAATTATCAGATTTACACTAAAAACTATACAGCTCGGCACATCAGTAACCTGAACACAAATATAAAGTAACTTGACAATCCAAGCAATATTTTTCAAGTTATCGAATGAGATCCGCGGCGGCTCCGCACAGACCTATCAGTCTCATAAATTCTCTCGCCGTGACTTTGTCTGCGTGCAGACAATAGCGAGCGTAACAGCTGACTAATTTCGCTCTGGTTAACGGCAGACGAACGAGATTGTTGTGCGTCTCGAAGCTCATTCCCAGATGAGTGAATGACTTGGACGGCACCAGATCCGACTTCTCCTCGTTTACTATAAAACCGAGACATCGGAGCAATAGAAGAAGATTCTGAACATCGTTCTGAAGCGTTAACTCGTTGCCGTACCTCTGAAGAATGTCGTCCAGGTAGGCCGACGTTACCGCAGACGAATGAGCTCGGAAGTAGATCATTACCGAGTTCATTACCCGAGTGAAAGCCCAGGGTGCTAGATTCAATCCGAAGCACATGGCCCGGAACTGATACACCACTCCTAGGACTGCGAAGCGTAGATACTTTCGGAATGTCGGATGTACCATGACGTGAAAGTACGCATCTTTGAGATCTATGCTCGTTGCATAATCGTTCACCCGAATACTCGCTCTGACCGATCGAATCGTCTCCATATAAAACTTCGGAGCGACGATCAGCTTGTTTATCCAGCTCAAATCTATGACTGGACGGAACGAGCCGTCTGGTTTCGGAACCAGAAACAGATGGCTGTAGAATCCCAGAGATTCCTGGTTTTCTACGACCTCTACCGCGTTCTTCATTAAAAGAGACTGCACCTCTGATAACAGAGCGTCTCTTTTCTGTGGATTTGACGGAAGATGAGTCCACTTTGGACTTCGAGTTAATGGAGGCTTTCGTTTGAAGGATATCTTTAGACCTTCCGAAGTCACTCCTCTCACCCAAGGGTCGTCTGTAATCGACGCCCACTCTTGTGAAAAACTCGACAACCTTCCGCCAACCGGAATGCGATCGAGGTTTAAGCCATCACCTCCTGGACCTGCGAGGCCTGCGGTAGGAGAAACCACGTCTTCCACGACCCGTACCTCGCCTCGTCGACCTCGGGGCGTCCGACCGATTGTCCCGGCCTGAAGGACATCCCGAACGAGAGTCGCTATCCTGACGGTCTCTCGAATAAGACCAAGAGGACGCACCGGAACCTCTATAGGAACCTCTCTTGGGCGCATTAGACCCAGAAGTGCCTGTCTTATTCGTGTCTGCTGTATCCGACTTTTTAGGAGCCGATCTGAACAACAGAGAATCATTAGCTTTCTTTTTAATTTTATCATAAATAGCGGAAAGCTTGCCGTCAAAGAGAAGTTCTCCTGAGACCGAAGCGACTCTAAGAGAGTTCTTCACCTTAGAATCCACTAGTGTGGATGTAGCTAGGGCTGCGTCACGTCTAACCAACTCCAGATTTGCCACTGAAAGGGCGGAGTTACACGTGGAATAAGCTACTGCCCTTGAAAGAAGTCTTAAAGAGGATTGTATATCCTGAAACTCTTCCCCTTGAAGGCGCAGTGATAACGCCTTAGTAAGGTGATCTGCGTAAGATAAGGCATCTAAATTGGCTCTGTTAGACGCAATAGCTGTTTCCAACACCGCGGTTGGAATAGAAGCTGACGACGGTAATGATAGCTCTAAGTCTTCCGCCTCGTCGTCCATACGCAGAGGAACTCTCGGTATACCCTGTCCTGCCGTATCGAATTTATTCCTTGCATTAATGAAAGGCAGGTTAAGAGTATTAGCGGACAAGAAACCTGCTTTCCCCGTCCTGGAAGCAAGTTTAAATATAGCGTCGTTCAATAATTCAAATGTTCTTGCAACATTATTGGACTGCGACGGAAACTCGGGAGCGATGTCCCTGAACCGCTCAAAAAATTCAGAGTCCAATGACGCTATAATTCTCTTGTCCGGAAGCGCAGCAGTCTGGCCCGACGGAACAACTTGAGGGAGAAAGTGCCGGATGAAGTCCACGGCAGCTTTATGTTGTTCCGAAAGGGATAGCTCCAATTCATCCGTATCCCTTTCACCATCCGGTCGGACCTCCCGATGTTCCCGGTCGTCCGCCCCCGATGCTTCGGCGGAGCGTACCGACCCAGCGCCGTCGGATAATTCTCGATCCGACACCGTTTCTGTCGGCTGCTGGGATGCTGCGATAAGCTGTGCTATCTGCACAAGAATGTCCGACGTCGAGACCTGCGGAGGCGCAGTCTTTCGCTGCTTCGCCGAGGGCAGCTCCGCATCAGATGGCTCCCGCATACTTTTCCTATGCGAACGTCCGGAGTCCATCGGTCTCGAATCCCTGGCTGCCGGATGGTGTGACCTGGCCGCCGAAGAATCCTTCATCGGCGAAGCTGGTAAAATATCGGCGGTCACGCAGCCAAGGTGCGGTCGTGTGCGCTGACGAGAAGAGGAAGCCTTAACAGTCTCTGCGGACTGCTTATACAACGGAGCGTCCCGAGCGACGGACGTATGCTCCGCTAAAGACACATTTTGTACCACAACATCTGGTCCCAGATGTTGTTGTACGAGAGAGGGACCTCTCTTGCTCGCGGCCTGGCTGGACCTGGACGAGCTAGGAACCGGACTAAAAGGCTTCCTCCGTTCTCGCTTACTATCCGCCGTCACTGGGTGTGCATCTATTATGTTTATAGTGCTCGCATCACCCAAAATTTCCTCTTGGACCGCATCGGACGAACCCGGCTGCCGAACCATTCGGTGAATGGACGCTACACCGGGCGAGCTAGCGGACGACATTTGTCTAATCTCCATGAGCACTTTTGCCGCTAGCTCTGAATTCATTTGTGACGACGGACGCACACTTGAAGAAGATAACATGGAAACATCACCCTGTTCTGGTTCCTCTGAAATAGAAACTGAGAGAGTAGAGTGACCTTGTGGAGAAAGAGCCGGCATCGCTCTTTCTCCAGAAACAACATATCGTGACACACGTTTCCAATGTTTCTCATCCCAATGTTCACATATAGGACAGGGATTAATGCGAGAACACTGACTACAATTAATACAATGATCATGAAAGTCAGAGGAAGATTTCTTCCTATTACAATTTGAACAATGTCCCTTCATTGTGAAAGAACAACAATAAGTCCTAGTTACTCACAAAAACCCCTGACACAAAGATACATAATAACATGATCCATTAATAAATGAAAAAACAATTGCAAAACAAAATAATTTTGAAAAAATATTTTTTCAGAGAAGCCCAAGTTGCTGAAAAGTAACGTTGAGCCCCGATGGATCCGATGGCAAAGTGTGGTCAAAAATTTTAAATTTATATAAAATAATTAATGAGACACTTTCGGATAATATAAATGTATCTTATAATGAGATAAACTAACACAAAGGCAAACAGCCCCCCTCAAAAAAGGCTGTTGCCAATGAAAACAAACAGTGTAAACACACTAGAAAACATGACTCCAGGCACTGAAAAAACTGGCCCGGAATCAGTCATCAATTACACTCTATCTGATGCAAAACAGAGACTCCCAGGGGAGAATCTGTAGAACATCAGATGGAAGATGCAGAACACAAACGTTATACACCCATGGGTGAAAACGTAACTATGGGGAAAATAACAGAAAATATTCTGTAACCAAGCAACTCTCCCAGGAAATTTTAGAAATGAAACTTCTCAAAAATATGCCAAAAGCATGGGAGAATTGCCAGGGGGGACTTTAGAAGGCTAGGGGAGAGGAAACACTGAATAAGCAG
Organism: Pictodentalium vernedei; assembly: GCA_031216915.1. Classification (NCBI taxonomy): domain Eukaryota; kingdom Metazoa; phylum Mollusca; class Scaphopoda; order Dentaliida; family Dentaliidae; genus Pictodentalium; species Pictodentalium vernedei. Next base: position 421,503,742 of record CM062291.1, read on the forward strand.
TGCAACAATTAGCAAGAATGACAACAAGAGGCCCATGCCTCGAAAATAGGCAACTTAACATAATTTCATCAAAAAATTTTAAGTACAGCCCTGATTATTTTTTGCCACTTCTTTTTCCTCTCCTCCTTCTATCCTCCTTAGAATCACATTTTCTCCAAAAATTACGTGTCTGGCATCCTTTAAACTGAGATTTACAAGCACAAAGATCAGTGAGATGTTGACTGATGAAGGGCCAAACAGAGAATGATAATTGGCGCCAATTTCGGAACGACTGCGTCACTGTGCATGCGCAGTAGAGGCGTACTATGGAGGTCCTTTAGGACATGATTTCTTTTTGTTTTGGATGCAAATTTTGGGGATTGGGGGGCAAAATTTGTGTTTGGCCCTGGTTTTGTTGGAGTTAGCACCAGCTAAGTCTGGGTCATTGGTACAGTATAAAAATCTATACAGCTCGGAACATCAGTAACCAGAAGATATATATAAAGTAACATGACAATTGGATTGATATTTTTTGAGTTATCTCATGCCAAGGGGGCACAGTGGCTCAATAGGTAGAGGTGCAGGCTGCAAGCCGAGAGGTCCTCGGTTCGAATCCCACGTCCTTGGGCAAGACACTTCACCCCCATTGCCCATGTGGGGGCACGATGACGCCGTGTACTAAGGCGTACTGCACGCCGATGGTACGCATGTCTTCAACCAATCTAATCCTGCCTGTTCTGCAGTGCGGAGTTACGATGTTGGGGAGCTGGCAGCTGCTCGTTGTTGCTCGGTGGTTCTCTCCGGGTACTCCGGCTTCCTCCACCCGTAAAACTGTCACGGTCAGATGGACAGACGGACGGATGGACAAAGGATGGACGAACGACGGATGGTCACCCTGGATGCCGGTATTATGTGTACCATATATAGTGTGGGTACACATAAAAAAGAAACAGAAGATCTACTTTGTGGGGCCTTACCAGTCTCTCCTTCAGTGGAAGTGATTCTCAAATTGAATGCACTGTCTTCCAATAGAAAAGATGGAGAATATGTTCACTGAGTTTCTCTCTTTGGGGAAATACAAAGACTAGAAGAATTTTCATTAATGAAGCACAGGATTGTACCCACTTTATGCCGCCCAACTTCATTTAACATCATGTTAAGTTTTTATAAGATATAGGTAAGATGTAAAATTTCAGTATGTATGTATTTTGGCTGCACTATGTGGCATTTGAGCAAAACAAAATTGAAAAATGCCGCTCAGGATCACCGATCCAATGTCGAGTTGTGACAACAGTTCCTCGCACCAAGGCCAACACACCTATGAAGTTTCATGACTCTAGGTTGAACCACTATCAAGTTCTCATCCGGAAACCAATTGTTGCGATATACTATGTTCAAGGTCACTGTGACCTTGACCTTTGACCTGGTGAGTCCAACATCAATAGGGTTCTTCCTCGCACCAAGGCCAACACGCCTGTAAAGTTTCATGACTCTAGGTTGAACCACTATCAAGTTATCATCCGGAAACCAATTGTTGCGATATACTATGTTCAAGGTCACTGTGACCTTGACCTTTGACCTGGTGAGTCCAAGATCAATAGGGTTCTTCCTCGCACCAAGCCCAACACACCTATGAAGTTTCATGACTCTAGGTTGAACCACTATCAAGTTATCATCCGGAAACCAATTGTTGCGATATACTATGTTAAAGGTCACTGTGACCTTGACCTTTGATCTGGTGAGTCCAAGATCAATAGAGTTCTTCCTCGCACCAAGGCCAACCCACCTATGAAGTTTCATGAATGTAGGTTGAACTACTATCAAGTTATCATCCGGAAAGGAATTGTTGCGATTTACTATGTTCAAGGTCATGTTGACCTTCACCTTTGACGTAGCGAGTCCAAAATCAATAGGGTTCTTCCCCTCACCAAGGCCAATCTACCTATGAAGTTTCATGAATGTGAGTTGAACCATTATCAAGTTATCATCCGGAAACCAATTGTTTAAGATTTACTATGTTCAAGGTCACTGTGACCTTGATCTTCGACGTAGCATGTCCAAAATCAATAGGGTTCTTCCTCCCCCCAAGACCAACCTACATATGAAGTTTAATGAATGTGAGTTGAACCACTATCAAGTTATCATCCGGAAACCAATTGTTTACGCCCGCCCACCCGCCCACCCGCACGCCCACCCGCCCGCCCGCCCGCCATTCACCAAACTATAAGTCGAGTTTGACTTCGTCACAACTCGACTAAAAATAAAATCTACATCACAGTGTAGTCCTTAAACGCATATTAGTGTTTAGAAGCTATTTATTTACTGATTTCACCTTATGGGAGTTAATTGTTATGCCATTTTAGCACAAATAAAAGTTTTAAAAAGAAGCTCCGTTTTTCCTCCCAAACTATGTATGCATAAAGAAAAAACTCTGAGAGTCCTTTCCAAAGTGTTTTATATCACACTATTCCATCTACAATGGCAAACAACTGTATCATCATTAAAAAGAGGGTACAGTTCTGGAAGAGATTACAAATAAATATGAGGCAAGGCAATCTGAGTATACTTTCTTGTCATTTGTCAAATATCAGGGGAACCAAAATCAGTCTACTTATTTCTTTTTAGTCAAGCGAGAAGTGAATAAAATGCTAATTTATCAAAATTGTACAGGCCTGGTTTAATCGTCAGAAAAAGAGCAAGATCATGTGACAAAATAGTTTGTTTGTTTATTTGGGTTGAACAAACAGGGTCACATCAAGTTGGACAGAGTACTTTGAGAGAACCATCAAGCAGTGGCAAGCCACTGCTAAACTCTTCAACATACTACCTGGCACAGCAGGCCATAAAATTTGAGAGGAACAATTTTATTGTTCCTGTGGTGGTTATCTAAATGAAAAAACAGATAACCGAAAAGTTGTTTGTCTGGAACTTCAAACAGTTTGTCAAAAGTTGTGTCTTATCACCTTATTTGATAGCACGGCTTTAAAATGTTCTGGTGGGAAGACCCTCTCTTCAATGCTCAAACTCCCTAAGACAGCTGACACCCCTTGTACTTGCCGCAGATGCTTTCGAAATCTGTGAACTGTCATCCAGTAGGGCAAGCGTGGATGGGTCAAAATCCACGGGTTGTCATTTTTTCCACACATATAATTCAGAGGTGATCCGCAATGACACCTAGCAAACTTTCCACCAATGAAGTACAAGGATTGCCCGGGGCTTCATTAATGGAAATTTCGGTAGGTGTCATATCGGATGAACGGTAAATAGGTTATCTCAAAATTTGAGATTTTATTCTCTGCATAAGTTTTTCAGTTTAAATTCGGTTGGAATTGGTCAAAATTTGGAATTTCATATTTTAGTGCACAACAACAATGCATATAATGATATTATTTGTCATAGCGCAGTATTTATCGGAAGTTGAATCCATATGATACGGAATCAGAAAAAGTTGTCTATATGATACGGAATCGGAACATATTATGTGATACGTACCGTTTCTTGTGATTTTCAGGCCAAAATCTATATGATTGTTAGATAAATTACGGTATTCAATAGCAACAACACACATGTACCCACACTGACACCACTATCATGTGGTATTTTTGGTGAGACCTTTATATTACCCCAAATCGAAGCCGGTAAAGGGTGTCCCCAAATTAGGAGATGGCTACCAACAGCTTGCTGTAACATTCTAAAATGAAGATATTTGTTAAGAAATACTTTTGCACTATGCAAAATAGGTCTTAGAAAACCCTGTATTATATTTTATTTCTATGTAAATTGACTGATCATGTAGTTTCTCATATTTTGGGGACATTTTTTACTTGAATCCGGTGTCCCCAAATTAGACCAATTTAAAGTCCTGTTTTGGAATACTACTCAGCTATAGCTCACCGTTTTATAGCAGACAAAGTCACTGAAGTGTCAAAATGTTGGAAACAACACGGGCACTCACCATTGATCATTTAATGTAACAAAAAAGCAGAGAGAAAATACCCTCCTGGGTATTTTCTCTCGGCTTCTTTGTTACATAAAATCACCGGTGGTGACTGACTTTAGAAATACATAGTCCACAGGATATCCTTCTTGTGAGTTTTGCACAATGTTTTTTTGTTTGTCCTTTTATTGTTTAACAAATGTCAGAAATACTTTTTAAAACTGAAACTTTGATATTTTGAGATTTTCTTGGTAGAGTAAATCACTATTAGCTTGATACCGATACCTAACAGTAATTATGGTATATCGCCCATATCCTGTGCCTCTATCACTGTGACCCCCCACATGGGCAATTAGGACTGAGTGTCTTGCTCAAAGACACAGTGCTGATATTGCGGGTCAGGATCAAACTGTCACCATATGCAGGGTTCCTGCAGTTTGGGGAGGGACAAATTCAAGAGTTTTTAAGATCTTTTCAATGTGAATTCAAGACTTTTCAAGGTAAGAAAAAAAAGAGAATTCAAGGCTTTTCAAGACTTTTTGTTCTAAAAGACAGGCATTGCAAAACACTGATTCCGGACAGTCAGTGTTCACAATATACAGCACCTCAGACGTATTTCCCGACTTGTGTCAATTTAAGACTTTTCAAGACTGGAATTTCGAATTCAAGACTTTTGAAGGGTCTGAAATTTTTTTTTTCAAATTCAAGACTTTTCAAGCTTTTTAAGACCCTGCAGGAACCCTGCATTCGAGGTCCAATGCTCAAACCAATAAGTGAGTTATATAATTCACTATATTACCATTCTGTTCTGAAAGCCTGTCAAATGACTCTGCAATTGCATTTTGATAGCAGTTAGCAATCTATGAACATCTCTGTGATTTCTTGACTCCACTTCATAGGCCATCATTAAAAATTCATTCCTGGATCGCTGATGCAGAAGTTGTCCAATCATCTAAAGAATAAGGATTAATAACATACATATTAGCATTTATCAATTCTGTTTGCTCCATAAAATTTTCCTTTTCACCTATTTTAGATGTGAAAAATACACGTAAATCCGTAGTTCTATGTCACTCATAGCCAATCACCTGAGAAAATGGAGTGACTGTTTGAAGCTTGAATTCTGTGTTAGAAAAGTGAACCTATGCAAATTAAGTCAAGTGTTACAACAGAGAACCCATTTAAATGAATACAGTGGAACCCTGTTAATTGAATAGCCTTTATGCCAGTGAAAATTAATCAATTAACAAGAGTATTCAATTAACAGGGATGTGGACACTTAGCTGTATTCTTGGGTTAACCCAAGCATTTAGTCTATCATATCTTGTTTGACAGAGCACATGGAGCTCTGTCAACTGTCAAACAAGATATAATAGATTAAATGCCTGTATTGGATGTACTGAATCCAAATAGGTCAATAAAAAGGGGGAAGATGGTGATTGTCAGGGTAAATTCTCGACATATTACAAGGTTTTTTATTCAATTAACAGGATTTACTCTATAATCTATATTCAACTAACAGGTTAAATTTGTATTGAAAGTATGGTCAATGGTTTTGTGTTTGAAAATTACATTCAATTAACAGGGTTATTCATTTAAGATATATCCAATTAAGTGGGCTCCACTGTATACAATTTGTCATCGAAATATATTCACTTGAGAGGCATATTTAATCATCAGGAATTTGGTAACTTTTTTGTATTAAAGTGATAATCTCGATGAGTCAAAATACATATTTATTTATTGGTGTTTAAGGTCACATACTTACGCACAATGGCTAATCAAGTCTGTGACAGTTTTACGGGTGGAGAAAGCCGGAGTACCAGGAGAGAACAACCGAGCAATAACGAGCAGCTGCCAGCTCCCCAACATCGTAATTCCGCACTGCAGCACAGGCAGGGTTAGATTGGTTGAAGACATGCGCACCATTAACATGCAGTATGCCTTAGTACACGGCGTCATCGTGCCTCCATGTGGACTATCGAGATTAAGTGCCTTGCCCAAGGATACAAAGCGGGAGTCCGAATCTATCACTCAGATGGTCACCCCCTCCCCAGGACTAAGCGGGCTCAACATTGCTTAACTTCAGTGAACTAATGAGAACCGGTTAACGCAACGCCTCTGCGCACCCAATCAAGATACAGCCTCAGAAACAAGAGCATGACTTTTGTACGTTTTATACGTAAACATGATGTTGATAATAGATTTATCTTACAATTCTCAACTGTGGTGCTAATAACTTCACAAACTAGGTTCTTAGTTTCAGTTTTCTTTTTCGCACTAGATAATGCAGATGGTTTCACTGAAAACTGTAATATATACAACTGCTTGAACTTTCCCGATCCCTGGATAAACTTAAGAACTATTGCTGAAGGCAATTCATAACCCTGCTGCAGTGCAGTGCAGTGCAGATGAAGTATAAATGAATTAAAACAATAAAAAAAAAATAATAATCTGACAACATCATTCTAGTCTTGGGAAATGTTACAATTTAATGACATACCAAGTTCCATAATAATCTACTTAAGTTATGAATATTCTCGGACGGACTCACACATGGACAGGCGGATGCATGGACACACAGACGCATGTAATCCAGTATACCCCCTCCCCCCATTTTCTTCGAAAGTGGGGGTATAATGATTGTTAACCCTTTGAACCCTAGTGGTATATTCCATATCAGTTCAACGAAAGCAATCAGAAGAGTCCATCTTCATTATTTGGGGGGAGACCAATTAATATTTTCAATGTGCAGCCTTCGGCTTGACGCTGAAAATATTATTTGGTCTATCCCACACATTCACTTAGCAGCCATCCTACTTAATAAAATTATGATGGATCATGTTCCTGGACCGGAAAAACGGCCTCTTGGGTTCAAAGGGTTAATATTTGTTCAATATTCTGAAAAGACAGTGAGCTGTAAACGACTTGTTGTTTCAGTGATTCAGGTACAGAAACAGAAGAGTAATGTGGCTTAATAATTTAATAATTATACTTTTGAGAAGAGTTTATTTCCCTTTCATATATAGAGGATATGGAATGAGCGTTTTTCTCATATAATATTTATGAAACGAGTCTAAGAATTTTCCATTTGGGCGAGCCTCTGGCGAGCCCTAACAGAAAATTTGGATGAGTTTCATAAATATTATATGAGAAAAACACTCATTTCATATTCTATTTATCATATGACACACACACGCACATATTAGCCAGCACTCAGTATGGCTTTTTAACCCATCACCTAACTTGAGATGCAGACGGCACTTGGAAAAAACATCCTCATATAACTAAAAATTTTCATTTTTCGCTTCCAAAACATAGGTTATGACCCCTGATTGGAACGAGCTCATCGAGCTCGTTCCAATGAGGGGTCATAGCCTATGTTTTGGAGGCAAAAAGAGAAAATATAAAAAAAAATGAATGGCGTTTTTCTTGTAGGTAAAAGATTAATACAATATAACCCAAGCTAAATAGGACAGATAACGTAAATTCTCCCTACTGAAATTATACAAAAGTGACCCAGTTGTATTTTGTTCAGCCAATCAAATTGTCTAGTTTTGAAATTAACCAATGAAATTGGCGGAAAGCTTTATTTATCACTGATTAATATGAAAACAAAATATCAAATGTTTTAAAGTGAACAAAACGGACGAGTCATATGATAAATAGAAACTTGCAAACGCCTCTCACAAATGTCTTTCAAAAGCATGTAATGCTCTATCAATAGCAACGTAAATAAATCATAACCAGTCATAGTTAAGAAGTGAAAGATTTACAAAAGCTATAAAGCTGCAGCTTGAAAATAATGCAACTGACCCATCCTACAAAGTGAATATAGAGTTTTCAGTATGACTGACCTCAATGTAGGGAGCAGCATTTTTCTAAATTAGGGCAGAAAGAAGTTAACTTTATCTCTCTTGTCTTACTGGATATGCCCAAAATATTGATGTGGAGTTTTTTTTATCTGATACAACACTCTATATTTCAGGGCCAAACTTGGAAAAATAATTTTCATTCCAAACATTCAACAAAACCATATCATGTGACCCCTCATTGGAACAAGCTAAACAAGCCCGTTCCAACAAGGGTGTCACATGATATGGTTTTGTTGATATGTCATGAAAACCTTTTTTTTCCAACTCCTCAATTTGGAAACTACAAGTGTGGATGTTGCCCATTTGTTAGGTAAAGGGTTAAAGACCTTTTGTCCTCAATTCACACAATATAAGCATTTCATCTACCATGTCATGACAGAGGTCAAGCTACAGATGCCCTTCTCTCGGTTCACTTTTGTGAATAACAGAGCTTTCTCTTTCGCTGGACCTGCACCTTGGAATAATTTACCAGTTCAGGCATCGAAAGATCTCAACAAATTAAAAAAAAATGTAAAATCGCATCTTTTCAGAGAGGCTTTTGACAGTATGTAAACTGCTGACCTTCATACCTTTCTCAGTCTGTATATTGCTTTGATAGTTATGAGCTCTGAACAGTGTTTTAGAGCACTTTGTGATTTTATGCTTTATAAAATTTCCTTATTATTATTATTATTATTATTATATTGAAAATTTATTTCTAAATCCAAGGACATTCAAAGATTCCTATGGCTGCCCTATGTTTGTTGAAGATATGTGAAATGTACCAATGTACCTGATCTTGATTTGATGTGAAGTAATGTTGTCTAGCAATCTTTAAATTATAGTCACCAGTGAGAACTTTGTTTATTTGAGATGCTGCATTTTCTCTGATCAAATTAATAATCTGGTTATCGGTAAGTTCTGACAAATCTTTTTTTACAGCAAGTAACGCAGTCTGGACATCTCTCATATTCTCACTGCAAAGTAGAAAATAAGCATAACTTTGTGGATATTTATAACAAATGACAAGCATTCTGAATATCTGACACATCTTGCACATAAATCATCTTGATGAGCCATTTTATCCATTTTCAAGTTTTCTTGGAAACGAAGAGTCCTAGGGGGTCCGAGATACTCACTTGAGAAAGTAGTTTAATATTAATACCACAGATGTCCATGTCAGATGATTTTTCCAAGTATTTAGATGCCACCAGAAAAATAATGGATCTGAGGAAGAAGATTTTTAAAAACGTTTCCTCCTATTGCACTAAGCTGAAATTCTGGATCGCAAAGGAAACCCAAATTTGAATCCAGGAACTTTGACAAAAACTTAAATTTGAACAACCCCCCTAAGAATGCTGAATACCAAATATCAAAAGATTTTGAACTCTGAATCTGAGGAAGAAGATTTTTGAAGATGCTTCCTCATATTGCACCAAGTTAAAATTCAGTCTTTGGTAGGTAGGGAGCCCAATTATTAACCGAAGGGCTTGATTTGAATAAACTTCATTCTGAACCACCCCTATAAGGATTCTATATATCATATATCAAAAGATTCTGACCAGTGGTTCTGGAGAAGAACAGTTTTAAAGATTATTCCTCATATTGGACTAAGTTAAAATTTTGACTCCCTAACGCAGGGACTTGAATTGAACCACCCTGAATATGATCCTGACTTCACCCCCTCCCCCATAATGTCATAACTGTAAAATGGCAGAGAAGTTTCTCTGGGTAAATCTGACAGTAAAACAAAATTTTATCATCTCAGTGTCAATTGTCTCTTCCATCAGCATGACAGTGCTGTTTTGCATTTCACCAGTTATTACACTTTAACCTTTTACCCAACGTAACGGCCAAAACCGGCCAGCGCTATTCTCAAAAATCGCCAATTAATTTTCATTATTTTTTTCATTTTTTGTCTCAAAAACATAGGTTATGACCCCTTGTTGGAACGAGCTCGATGAGCTCGTTCCAACGAGGGGTCATAACCTATGTTTTTGAGACAAAAAATGAAAAAAATTACTTAATCAAGAATTATTTTGGCAAGTGTCGTCTGCTTTTCAGGTTAGGTCAAGGGTTAACTATTAACTGGTAGTGTGCTGGAAGCCCATATTTGGGCTTTATTCTGAGATGTAGGTACTATAAGTTATCTCTGCCAACATGTATGGTATATGGAGATTTAATACCCCATTTTTCCCCATTTGAAAAACAATACATAGTGAAAATAAATTTGGGAACGCGTTTCTCACGCTCCGCTAATTGTTTTGTTTTTACAAATGCAGAAGGCAACAGATACAGTTACATCCCTTGGGTCATTAAGGAAATGAGCAAAGAGTATGTTGTTGACATATCATCCCCTGAGTTCCAATGTGTTCTATGTGCCTATTGGCACATAGAACACATTGGTACTCAGGGGACAAATTATTAGCTCTTATTTTATTTTTCTCAAGTTGTTTCACTTTAATTATTTGACTGTTTAATTTATAATGACAAAATATGACCAAATTGTCGGAAATCTGATGATATTTGTAACTATTTTCAGGTTTTTTTTGTTCAATTTTTATGTCGAGGCAAGCAAACGCGGAAAGCTTTCGTTTTAAACATATACCCCCAATATTTTCGCGTGCACTTATACCCTGGATGTTGCACACTCTCGTATACCTTGGATGCTGGGTGCACCCTTTGCCATGGCTATTTGTCCAAGGCATTCTGACCAAACAAAAGACAGAATTTATCGGGATATATGGACAATGCATCTTAAAGACATCATTTTCAGCAGATATGATTCATATTACCTTTGAAGTGAAATTATTTAATTGGCAAGGAATTTGCCTCATTATAAATTCCATGGAAGAGTTCCCATAGACACTTTCCCATAAATTGTAACAGAGCAAAAATAAATACATTATTCAGCACTCACCAATGAACAGCCCAATAGGTACCTGACCTTTGTTGCCTTGGAAGCGGTGCTCCAACAAGTAATCTTGAGTGTAGTTTTTCAGAAAGTTAACCCGAGGGCCTGGACAAGTGTTCTGAATTCACCCCAGCCCAAAGCCTCTATACATCTAGTGGATTAACAGTGATTTTTAGTCAAGTTTTTGCTGCTTGTTAAGGTAGGATTTTGACTTTAATTTCGTGTCTTTCACCTACCTCACATGACACACAGAAAAAAAGCTATTTTTTCATAAATTCTGAACACTTTTAGAAGTGCTCATTGGTCAGTGCATTGCACTTCAGAACGGAAGCACTGTGGTGATGTGTAACTCAGTAGTTATCTCCTGCTTCCTACCACCTGTAATATTGTCCAATCACAAAATGACCCTGGCTGTTGAAAGCACTGATAAATACTAATAGACAATCTGAAAATGGTACTTTTTATACCCCCCTGCATTGAGTTGTGGAGGGGGTGTACTGGAATCGTCTTGTCTGTCAATTCGTCCATCCATCTGTTGGGACGCACACACAAATGACTACTTATGTGGCTACGAGTTAGTAAAACAGGATACTTATGTAGTTAAAAGTCTGTTACGTCACGTAACAGAATCTCTTATTGTGTGAGTGTGTGGTGTGTGTGTGTGGTGGGGGGGGGGGGGGGGGGGGGATAAATGTAGAGTAGGGTCAGGGCATTCTGGGGTGGGGTGGGTGGGGTGGGGTGGAGTGGGTCAGTGAAGGGGTGTTAGAGTTATGTGGCTAGGGTTAGGGTTAGTTTAGGGTTAGGGTTAGCTTAGGGTTAGAGTCAGTAAAGGGTAGGGTTAGGGTTAGCTGACCCCCCAAAAAACTTGTTTTAGTATGTTGGACATGTGTTTTAGGTTAGCCACCTATGTCCATAAAATAGCCACATAAGTAGGCCATTTGTAATAAATGTCCGTCCATCTATCCATAGACATAAGTTTGTCTGGACATTTTCTCAGGCATTCAAGGACCAATCTGCTCAAAACTTGGTATGAATGCTCACCACCATGGGAACCTGTGCATCTGTGATTATGTTTCGGTTGGATTATTTTTCCTAGAATTATGCCCCTTTTCAACTTGAAGAAGTAGGCCAAGAATTTTTTTTCCAGAGATTTTCTCAGATGTTTATGGGTTGATTTCTTTGAAACTTGGTACGGATGTTTACTATCATGGGAACCTGTGCACCTGTGATTATAGTTTTTATTGGACTTTATTTGCCAGAGTTGTGCCTCTTTTCACCTTAGAATAATCATGGTGGAGGGGGTATGGACAGGCCTATCTGGGACAGTCATCCCTCTGGTTTGTTACTAATACTGACGAACCACAATGTGATCCTGGCTGTTGAAAGTGTTGATAAGTAATAATAAAGAAACAAACTGTATATGGTCATTTTTAGTTACTAATACTGACAAACCACAATATGACCCCGGCTGTTGAAAGTGTCGTTAAATACCAGAAAACATATAAACAAACTCAATATGATCATTTGTTGTTTTTACCAAACTCACCAGAGAATACGTCCCTGGTAGTTCGTGAAGTTAAAACAGGCCAGGCAATCTAGAAAATCAAGGAGGTGCGAAACAATTGCCCTCCTCAGATTGCTTGGGAGTGCAATTGCACCAGAAATGTTCAATGCAAAAACTTGTATGCTATTTTGGTTATATTCACTTCAAGGTATTAATATTTTGATTGAGAAAATTGTGCTACATTCAGCTACATAGTGGAAAAAATTGGCCCACACATCTTCTCATTATTCAAAATGATGCATTCAAACCATATGTGGCAGTCTTCTACACTCAAAAAGTATCAAAAGCAACACAGAATGGGGCATGAATTATTGCAAATCAATGCAACATTGACAAATCATCCCCTGAGTTCCAATGAGTTCTATGTGCCAGCAGGAACACATAGAAACACATTGGAACTCGGGGATGAATTGATAATAGATTTTGAAGGCAGTCCCAAACAGGTTTGGCATTTCAAAAAAATCAAGGGGGACAAAAAATTGCCCCTCCTCAATTTTTTCTAGGCGTGCGATAGGCATGCAGCACTCCTGCACTCACAAAGAATGCCAGGCCTGAGTAAAAGATGGCAAAAGTATATGGGTAGGCTTATTTTCCATAGGTCAAGACTGCAGGAGAATTTGGATGTAAAGTTGACACAGAGTTAGGGTTCTTGGTCAATCCCAAAACAAAGAATCATTAATCCTTTACAAATCAACCACACACACACACACACACACACACACACACACACATAATTTTAGAAATTAAACAGTTTGAAATAAAAATTTATGACAATTTCAACAAAACCATATGAGTGAACTTGTTTCACTGAGGAGTCATGATGTGGTTTGGTTGAATTTTTTTAAACATTTGAAAATAATCAATTATAAAAGGCCGCCCTGCTACACGTCCCCCGAAAAAGTGTGCAATTGGAGGTATCTGAAACATCGATTGGTCTATACATTGTGGGTCCAGCACAAGCATGTGGGGGACTTTTTGTTTTTATTTTCATGCATAGCATGTAAACACAATCAAGGTTTACTTTTTAAAGGTTATTCACAGACAAGACAAATCATACCTCCTTTATAGAAAATGCATCTTTATTTTACAATAAAACATTTATTTTAAATAAAATCATTGGTTAAGATTTTCTAAGTCAAAAATTTTTAAACCTATATTACCTCAATTGTTTGATATT